>OY288286.1:42947706-43232706 GCA_958450335.1 Hibiscus tridactylites
ACCATAGGATTTACCTTTCTTCTTTCGTTCGACATTTTGGATAATCATAGAGGAGTTAAATATAGTTGCCGGGAACAACGCAGCAATGATCATTTCTTCCGTGGCTGCTGGATCATCTTCAGGTAGGCACCAGTTTGTCGGCCCAATTTGAACTATGGTCTGGGATATATTGTCCCATAGTTCTTGACGTTTGGCAGGCCCAAAAAGCAAAGGCTCCGCTTCCTCCCTTTTCCTCTTATTTTTCCTTGTGACTTGCATCTGGTCCAATCCAGAGGCAAGGATGTTGTCCCATGTAGCAGAGGTGATTTCCTTCGATGTAGCATCAAACATAGGAGAGGCAATGCCCAGGTTCTTAGGGCAATCGAAAAAAGCAGAGAGGCAATCTCCTTGTGCAGGGTTTGTTTTCATGCAAAGCTTAGGATTTTCTGGAGTAAAAGGACACCTACTGGATCCACCTTTTTCCAAGAGTGGAAAAGTTGGGTTGACTTTGCTTCCTAAGCCATAGGCTTGTCCCCTAACCTTAAACCATCCGAGGTCTGTGGGCGTATCCACTTTAGATTTTTCTTGTACTTTGGACCATTGGATATTGCCCGTGTCATCCACCACTTTGTCGTTTTGTGGACGTTGTACAGGTCCCCTTCCCCCAGCAAGCTTTGGGTTACTGGACTTACTACCACTTCCATGCGCCGCCCTAAGCCACGGGCCATACTTTCCGGCGAGCTTGACGATGATCACCTCATGTCTGCAATCTCGATCCAAATGGCCTATACGCCCACACTGGAAACAGAACCTTTGAAGCCCTTCATATCGGAACGCCACTTCGAGGGGTTTGTCTTTCCTCCGGTTCAACACGAATCCCGTTTTCAACGGGTCCTCGACTCTAATGGCAACCCGAATCTTCACTGGTTCATGCCAAAGAATGGTTTCCTTCCTATCCAGGGTTGAGCCGAAATAGAGAGGGAACAGATTACCTATTCTTTTAACGTTAATCGGTGTAGCGAGGCCAATGGGGAGGTTGTGGATTTGTATCCAGAAGTCTTCCAGAGAGAAGTCGACCTCCTCAAGTGCCTTATCAGGTTGCCATTGTTTAAGAACTAAGAGGTAGTCTTGAATCGACCATGGCTTACGTTCAAGGATACGATATTTATCTTCCAGGGATTTGAAAATAAACAGGAAAAAATTCTTCCCCAGGTCGTGGCACTCCATTCCTTCGCAATTCCAAGCCTTTTTGAGAACGGCTAGAACTGTTAGCTTCTTGATGGGGGTTGCAGCCAGAATTTTTCCCAATAAAGACAAATTTTTTAGAGTGAAATTCACTTCGTTATCCTCGTTGAGCTCTAATTCGTCAATAAACTCTTGGTTTTTTGTGATCTGTTCAGAGGGGTAGGTGGATGCTTCTTTATTAACTACACCTGTGCTAAGGACTTGGCGGTTGTCCATGCTGCAAGGGGAGTAAAGATGGTAGTAATGAGGGTTACAGAGAGAGACAGGGTAAAACAAGGGTAGTGGAAAGGGTTTGACAACGCAAAAGGGTAAGGAGAAGCCTAGGTCAAAAGGGAACGGGGCAGGGACGTTGGGAAAGAAAAGGAGAAAAAACAAAACCAGCAGAGGCTCTAAGCCACCATCGTCTTCAAGTTGCTAACACACCAACCACTCGAGCTTTCAGTTTTTTACCAACTGAAGAGCAAAGAACCTGGTTAGTGGAGAGGCAGTGACGAGAGAGAGAGCTTGCTTTCTGGCATTCAGCAGCCACATCGTAGGGGTGTTACGAGTGAATGAGTTGAACAATGTTTGATTTGATTTGAAAATTATTTGATTTATGTTTGGCTTGATTCAATATTCGATATGTTTGATAAAATTTTAGTTAATTTATGTTCGTTAAAAAGAGTCAATTCTCGTTAAGTTCGTCAGATTTTTTATTTTATTTTTTTATTCGAGTAAATATCTTGTTTTTTAATATATGTAAAATATAGTAATAGTATATTGACCTTAATATATACATAATGCAAAAAATTTAACAAAAAAATATTTAAAATGATGTGTGAAGCAATTTCAAAAATCTAAACTCGAAAGTAACGATTCACATTTCACAAATACATCAAACTAACATATTATAAAAGAATAATAAACTATTCGTGAACTTATCGAGTTGAATTAGGTCTTACTCGACTCCGCTCATTATGGTCTCGAGTCAAATTTGAATCAAATTAACTCGAATTAAACGATGATCAAATTTTAACCAAATTAAATTTAAACTGCTCACAAGTTACTAACTCAATTATCACTCTTAATGTGGTGCATCTCATAATAAGTATTTTACTTATGTTTTTCATTACGACGGTAAAGCTAAATTAAGCAAGCCAATGGGGATAAAATGATTATTTTTTTTAAGGAATATGTTATTACAATAATTTAAACTTTAGATTTTAATTTGTAGATGCAAAATTTAAATCATTTATTTTTTTTGTTGGTCTAGTGGGATGAGGCGCTAAGTCCCTTAAGTAAAATTAAGGGTTTAAATTTTGACATTATGAATAGAGAAAATTAAGTTGAGAGGATCACCCCATAATGAACCTCTACAAAACTTGATCTGAATTAGTCGGTCAACGAGTCAAAAACCAGTGATTAAACCAAAAATAAATATTATTAATAAAACTATTTTTTGGAGAGATGTTAAACAAAATGTTCATTGCTTCTATGTACCATGATACATCGATGGAACAAAATTTGGACGTCCATTGTTATAATGATTTTATTTGGGGTAATCTTCACCAGTGGTCCCTTTCGTTTAGGGTGTGTTCTATTTTGGTCACTAAAATTCAAAAAAGATTATTCTGGTCACTTACGTTCAGAATCGTTTCTATTTTGGTCTCTTGGCCGTTAGTCTCCGTTACTTTAAAAAATTAATTTCTAATTTAACCCCCAAATTTTCAAAATTTTATTTTTCACCATCTTCCTCAAAAATTATAAAACTAAAACCCTAAAATTAATTCAAAACCCTATTTTGGTCACAAAAATGGTGCAAACAACCAAGTTATGGTCATGAACCAAACAGAATAAGTGATTAATACATATGTCATGCTACTCTGGTAGGATCTCCGGAACAAATCATAAACGACTAACAGTAGCAACAGTTCAAATCCTTTAACAAAGTGGCTTCGTGAATACAATCTATAGTTCTCGGTGAAGCTGGCATGAAACACAACAACCTTACGGCCAGTAGGTATATACTGAGCTCCTCTATACATAAGTGTTCGACCAAAATGATGGGTTTTTGTTCCAAGGGAGAACGTGAAGAAAACGGCAGCAAGCTGAAGTTACATCAGAACAAAATCTTTAAGGGCAGTAAGAAATCCCTTCTCAAGTCCAATCTCCATTACCATCGATAAGCCGGTTAAAAGCCCAAGCTAAATAAATGATTGGGAAGCAAGAGCAGTTTCCAATGATTCAATGTTATGCATTCTAGCCTCAATAAGGAGCGCCTTTTGCAGTCCACTAAGAACAAGGTATAGTTGGCCGTAGAGGAACGCATAAATTCCGAGTACAGAAATCTGGTTTTTAACAGATCATACGATGAGAAAGGAAGAAAATCAAAAAAAGTAATGTAAATAGAAAACCCCCCAAAGTATTCATGGTTCTTGCTAATGATGAAGATTTGCGTGCCCGAGCAAGAGCCACTGAGCTTGTCGGAATTGTTGCAATGTCTGTTGGAAGATCAAGGATAGAGCCGATTTTACATGTTTTTGTAGAAGCTGCCATATTTGTAATTACACTGTCATTTTCTTCTAAGCATTTTAAGATGAATATGATATCCTAGATTTATTGAATATGTTTTCTATCACCTCAGGGTTTTGGATTAGAATTCAGTGAGCTGCGTGAGTACACTCATGGGTTCTTCAGCAATGTTGCAGAAATTATGGATGATGGCTTTGTGAAGGTGTGCATTGGTTTCAATTAACTTTTGTTGTCCTTTGCTGGGTACCTATATTCATTTTAGTTTTATTTTGTGAGCAGTATCTTCCTCATGTTGTACCCCTGGCATTTTTATCTTGCAACCTGGATGATGGGTCTGCAGTAGACATCGATAAATCTGATGATGAGAATATTAATGGTTTTGGTGAAGTCTCATCCGACGATGAAGCACATGATGAACCAAGGGTTAGAAATATCAATATAAGAACTGGGGTATTTGACGAAAAGGCAACAGCAACTCAAGCTCTTGGCTTATTTGCCCAGCATACAAAAAGTTCTTTTGCTCTGTATCCTTATATCATGAATTTTGGTGACCAAAATAAGGTTTGGAATTAATTTACGGAGACTAACGGCCAAATGACCAAAATAAAAATGATTCTAAACGTAAGTGACCAGAATAATCTTTTTTGAATTTTGGTGACCAAAATAGAACACACCCTAAACGAAAGGGACTACTGGTGAAGATTACCCTTTTATTTGTAATTTAAACTATTGGCTTTTTTACCACGCACAAAAGTTTGGCTATCACTCTTTCTTTTTGTAAAATGTTAACTTTAAGAGGGAGTCAAAATGAAAAAAATAGATTTATAATTTTTTTATTATTCTTAATAAATGATAGTTGTTGGTACCTGCGAATATTAACCGCCACATGTCAAGATTGGACGGTCTGCAGCAAATGAACAAGACTATGAATAGTATAACTCAAAAGACATCCGACGATCGACGAAGCAAAGCATGAGATCACTGCGAACCACGTGTGAGGTCGCTCGCGAATCGTACGACACCTTCGCAACCTGTGGTGAACTAGCAAGACTACAAGAAACATCACATCCAACGATCACGTGACTACGCACGTGATTGTTACGGATGATAGTGCAAACCTGAGATGTGAGGATACACACGATCCACACCAACACCGAGTCGTGGCAACTCACTAAAACACCAGTCCCCCTCGATTAACATGTGCCTCACTTCATCTAACCTCTTTATAAGGGGTTATGCACCCCAAATAGAGGCTAGACTCCCCATCACACGCATAAGCTCTCATGACCAAAATTTGAGCTCTTAAAACTCCATGAGAATTCTCCCTTCCGAGCACCACTACCATTAGAGAACCAAGAGCCACACACGAACTCCGATCTAGAACAATCATCCCAGCCACCATCGGACCATCGTTTTCAACTCATGATCATTTTGACCATCAACAATAGTATATGTGCTATTTTTGCTCTAAATAAAAATCACGTACACCTTACAAACAAGGTTATTTGAAGTTGGGTCATCAATTTTTATTTTTTATTTTTTTACCACTTAGACCATTGCTCAAATTTTAAATTATGATATTTTTTATCCAAAAAGAATAATTTGTTAAACCTTAACGTAATCTGTTTCCTCTATTTTTAAATAAATTTTTAAATTTTGGGCATTTAAAGTTATCCACGTTTTATTATTGAAGATTTAAGTGAATGGTTTTTAAAGGATTAAATGGTATTTTGATGCATAAAATTGTATTTCATTATTACTTTAGTATTTTAAAATATTTTTGATTTAATTTTATCACTAAACTTTCTTAATTATGATGCATATTACCTTATTTCATTTTCATTAAAAAAATTACATAACACTCTATAAACGTGACACATGGCACAATTTTTTTGAGATTTTTTTATATTTTTAAATTTAAAATATATTATGTTACCATATTTCATTTTCATTAAAAAATTGCATAACACTCTAAAAACGTGACACATGACACAATTTTTTTGAATTATTTTATATTTTATATTTTTAAATTTAAAATATATTATGTGACACATGACATAGTCCTAGGATAACATGTTTCATTGTTAAGTTTAGAGACCAGAGTAAACTAAAAAAATTCTTCAAATAATAAAGTGTAGTGAAACAACTTTAAAATTAAAATACCATTTTAACAGTATTTTAGTCCTTTTAAAATAATTAAGCTAATTAAAAAGAGTTGCTTTCTTGTACGGCTTAAATAATGTGAGTGCAATGACAAGACACATTGTTCTCTTAAAGAGAAAATTTGAATTTGAATTTTGAAAATGACATTATTGGGCAGTGACAAAATCAGAATTTTCATATAGTGGGGTCAGAATAAAGTACAAGGTATGTGAAACTTTTATACCACTAGAATAAGTATTGTTGACCCGTACCCAACAAATTAAGTGGGGTCACTTCTAATATTTTCTATGAAAAATTGTATGTTAATTACTTGAAAACTTCATACACAACAAGTCAAATGTGGTCAATTATACTCTCAAGCTTCCATGCACATCTGCCCATATTATTGGAAGGAAGAACTACAAATCCCGAATATAAACTGTAATACCCATTTTTGTCCGGGCTTAAACCCAACCAGCCCAACTCAACATTCAAATTAAATAATAAATAAGCCTTTGTTATTATTATTTACAACCCAATCAATAACTCTAATAACCCAATACCCAAAACCCAATCTAACCTAAACCTAAAAAAACCCTAATCTTAAACACCCAAACCCTAGCCGCTGCCGCTGAATCGAGCCACCACCGTCCTGGCAACCAACCAGCAGCCGCCACGTCACCAGCGCCGTCCAAACCAGAAAAGCAAAAAAAATTGTCAGAACAACTTGCTTTGTTTTTTGGGTAATCTTCACCAGTGGTCCCTTTCGTTTAGGGTGTGTTCTATTTTGGTCACCAAAATTCAAAAACGATTATTCTGGTCACTTACGTTTAGAATCGTTTCTATTTTGGTCCCTTGGCCGTTAGTCTCTGTTACTTAAAAAAATTAGTTTCTAATTTAACCTCCAAACTTTCAAACTTTTATTTTTCACCATCTTCCCCAAAATTATAAAACTAAAACCCAAAAAATTAAAACAATTGTTTCTACATTTTACTGCTTGCAGTTCGATAGAGGAAATTCTAGCGCTCTTGTGGTGGCTTCTGATTCTAGTGACAGACCCAAGGGTAATTTAGATCAAAAGGTCGGATAATTTCTCTTATTTGCATGGATAATAGCTAGTAATGATTTGGTCATATTGGTGGCCTTTTTTTGATAATATTGTATTCTGCAGACTCTTCGTAGACTTGCTCAAAATCGTGAGGCTGCTAGAAAAAGTCGATTGAGAAAGAAAGTATGTCTTTTCCCTTTAATATATATTCAATTTTAAAAAAATGTTTTCAACTGTTTGTTTTATGACTTTGCTCCCAAATTCTCCTACTTGTTCGTCTTTGAGACGATCTGATATGCTATATTTTACACGGATATCAAAGAATCTCCTATATTGAGGCACGTTATCAATTCCCACGGGCGTATGTGCAACAGCTGGAGAGTAGTCGTTTGAAGTTAACACAACTGGAGCAGGTGCTTCAGCGGGCAAGGCAGCAGGTTTGACTTGGTCCATCACTGCACAGACAATGTATGCAATTGTTGATTAATTTTCTTATTCAAGCACGTGCTACTGTAACATACAGGGTATCTTCATATCAAGCTCTGGAGATCAAAGCCATTCAATGGGCGGGAACGGTAATGGTTTGGTTTTTTGAATCTAGTTCTTGGTTAACTTTTCTTCTAGTGATTGTAGTATGAGTTGTTTTCTGGAGTGGCTAATTGATGAGTCCTTTGAATGGCTACTCTATCCAAAATTGTAAAGACATGAGTCATAGAACCATGTTCGTTTTCTAAGACCTGGCCATGTTGCTCCAGCTCATCATTTTTCTTGAAATTCCCACGATGGACACCCATGTTCAGAACATATTTGGACATTGGCATGGGGATATATTACTCCAAAACCACTCCAAATACAAGGAAATGTAGTGTTGGGATATAGCCATTGATTTAATTTTTTGGGTTTTAGTTTTATAATTTTGGGGAAGATGGTGAAAAATAAAATTTTAAAAGTTTGGGGGTTAAATTAGAAACTAATTTTTTTAAGTAACGGAGACTAACGGCCAAGGGACCAAAATAGAAACGATTCTAAATGTAAGTGACCAGAATAATCGATTTTAAATTTTGGTGACCAAAATAGAACACACCTTAAACGAAAGGGACCATTGGTGAATATTACCCTTGTTTTTTTATGCTGTAAATTTCGGGTATAAAAACCCAATGCATGTAATCGAAAGGAGGAGTTTTTTCTCGAATAGTAAAAAAAATGAAAGATTTTCAAAGGAAATAAAAAGTGAAGACTTTTCAGATTCGAAATACATAAAAAAATTCTTTTCTAGCAAGAAAAAGGAAAAACTCAGATCCAAAGTTCTAAAGCTTCAAAAAAGGTATACTCCCTATTTTTATTCGAATATAAAAAATATAAGATTCAAGCCTTACCTTGCATTCGAACGCGTGGTCGTCGCCGTTCATGGTTGGAGACGAATCGTCGTTTCAATCGAATCTAGAAGCTTTGTTGATCCAAGTAAAAAAGGGGTTTTGAATCTAAGGGTTTCCTAAAAAAATCAGAGAAAGGAGAAGAGAGGTGCGGCTAAAAAAAGTGAAAGAATGAAACTGACTTAGGTTTTAGGTTAGTAAAAATGAGAAAATCACGTTATTAGTCCTTCCTTCCCTAGTCAATTTCTCCATGATGGCTAAAAATATTTTTGAATCTCTAGTTGATTTTTAGCGGTGTCTGGCCTACCATGATGGCTGGTGGCGACTCCAACACTCATTTCTCCATTTTTCCACTTTCCCATTCTCAAAATATATTTTCCAACATCATTGTTTCCAAAAAAATCAAAAAACCTTTATCACATAAACTATAAAATAAACATGTACTTTACCAAAAAAAACAAGTGCATTGAATAGATACTGTTATCGGTTAAGAAGAATATAAAACTTCTTTGAGGTTTAATGCACAAACTTCACACGACTTTATGCTTTTTCGCCCATTGATAGTTTGACACACATGGATTAGGCTCACGAGTTTGTTTATTCTATACAGAGAGAGGGTTAAGCCGAAGAGTTAAATGTTGTTAAGTTCGAATAAAGAACAATTATTATTTCATTAATACAAGTTCATTCAATTTATAAAACGTTGATTAAAATTTTAATTAGAATTAAAGTTCAAGTTAATTTAAAAAATATTTTTTTTGACATAATGTCAGAAAATGCCCTTTACGTTTGATTAGATAGTCATTTTAGTATTTATTCTGTTTTTAAGCACTTTAACCTCAACGTTTTATATTGGGTCAAAATGACTCCTCTGTGGGTGAAAGCTGTTAGTCAATTAGCGATAAACACCTTGAAATGTCTTGACAAAATGACACGTCAGTAGAAAAAATAATTTTATAAAATTATTTTTTGACTGATATATCATTCTATCATGTCAACATATATATTTATATGACAATGTTATGTCAGCCTGTACTGTAATGTTGATTTGTCACATCATTTCAAGTCATTTACTGTTAGTTGACTAACAATTTTCACCTACAAAAGTGATGAGATTCTAGGAATTTTTGATAATTTGGGAAAAAATATAAAAAAATAAAAGTAAGGAATGATATTTCTAATAGAAAGCACATGTATTGTATTGAGATAATGAATACAATTTATAGCCCAGTACAAACTGATCCAGAAACGACCCAACTGATTACTCAACTGCTTAACAACCTAACTCCCTTAACTGACTTAGTTAAGCTGCCACAATCAGTTATTATACTTAACATTCATTGTGCTTCTTCCCTTTCTTCAATATCCTTGACAGAACTTACATTCACCTTATGTCTAAACATACCAAAGTATGCACTCGATAATGCATTTGTTAAACTATCGACAAATTGGTATGATGTTGGAACATAATTGACCTTCAAATTACCCTCATCAACCTTTTTTCTAACAAAGTGTATATCCAGTTTTACATGCTTAGATTTGGCATGAAAAATTAAATTTGCACTCATGACCACAACACTTGTATTGCCACTCTTGACAATAGGAACAACCTTTAAAGTTACCCCCATGTCATTCAACAAAGCTTTCAGCCACGTAACCTCTACAACAACTTATGCAATATTTTTATATTATGCCTCGGATGTTAACCTTGAAGCAAATTTTTATTTTCTCGAGCTCCAGGACACTATATTATTTTCAAGATAAACACAATATCATGACACATATCTCCTGTCATCTATATTACTTTTCCAATCAACATCTGCAAAAGTTATCAAATCCATAGTTTGCACCTTTGAAGCTGTGAAGACCAAACCACAGTCCAACATGCCATTCAGATATTATAGTACCCTCTTTACTGCATGTGCCTTACGTGGAACATGCATAAACTAGGCCACCTTATTCACACTAAAGGCAATGTTTGGCCTAATGTGACTCAAGTACAATAAAACTTAATTACACTCCTATAGCCTTGGGCATCCTCTAAAAAACTTTCTTCACCCTGAGAGAGTTTACTTGAGGTAGTCATTGGTGTAGGAGAAGACTTGGCTTGCATCATTTTGGTCTTCTCCAATAATTCAAGTGTGTACTTTCTTTGACTAAGTACAACAATGTCTTGCAACCTCAAAACTTCAATACCTAAAAAATAATGGAACTCCCCTAAGTTCTTCGACGCAAACTTTGCACTCAACTGTCATATCACCCATTCTACCTCACCTGCTAAGTTTCCAGTGACAATTATATCATCTATATATACAAGTATGTAGATGACACTCTCTTTACTGTTTGAAGAAAATACTTCTTCAATTTCAAATACTAGTTCCTTGGAGCATGTCTAAGTCCATAAATTGTACGTTGCAACTTGCAAACCAACCTTGACCCATCTGATGTAGCCTGTTCAAACCTAGGGGTTTGCTGCATATATACATCCTCCTCAAGCTCTCCATTTGTAACGCCCTAATTTTGGGCCTAGAAGTTTTAGAGTTTGAATCGGGCCGGTCGAGAACGGTTCGAATCTTTAAAGGAGATTTAGGGAACACCTAGTTCAGGATGCTTTAAAAATATGGAAAAACATCTAAAAATCCTCATTTATTATATGAATGATTATGGTGAAAACAATTTTACAAAATAAGGTTTGGAATACATTTCGGTGTTTTGTAAAGGGTTGAAACTTTGAATCTTTAAGGAGCTAATTTTACCAAAATATTTTTAATCAGATTTCTCTTTATTTTGGGTGTTTTAATAATGATTTAATAAAAGGGAATTAAAATAAAAAATCCTATCTTGACTTTTATAACTACTTTACGATCTTTTCCTCTCTTTTCATTTTCTCTCAACTTCCACTCAGCCAAACACATTTCCTTCATCAATTAACCTCTGATTTTCATTCCTTTTGAAGAGATTTCAATCTCCTATGGATTCATAATCTTTTCCTCGTCAAATCCTATTGTTTTCACTTTGGATTTTCAAGGAAACTTGCCCAAATTAAGAAGAAATCAGCCGTTAGAGGTAAGCTTCGTGCTTCTCCTCTAATGACCAGTTCTTTACTGAAATTACCAAGTTATCAATCATTTGTTAATGATTTTTGAGTTGCTTTAATGTTAGAAACATGAAATTGTGTTAAAGCTCAAGATTCTTGGAGAGATCTTGATGATTTTTGTAATTATTGGTTAGGCTCTATTTTGAGGGTAATTTCTAATGTATTTTGGATGGTAATTGATGTTATAAATGAGGTTCTATCAAACAAATCCCGAATAGGTTTGGATTCCTAAGTTTTACATGCTAGATTGGTGGTTTTTGGGGTGGTTTTGGTGTTCTATTGTTGCTAGAGGTTTAAGGAAGAGATTATGGTGATTTTTGGTGTTGATTAAGGTTTAGAAATGATTAGAAGTGTTAGATCTTAGCTGGGCTTTGTTTTGAAAGAGTTTGGAGGTGATTTCGGTTGTTTTTGGTGGCCGAAATGGTGCTTTTGAGTAGAGCAGCGAGTTTGTTTAGTTGGCTGGTGATTTCAGTGCATGATGATGCATTAATCCTCTGCTTTTTTGTGTAATAAACAGGGGAGACGTCTTCGGATGCTTTTGGTGTTGATCCTGAAGTGCCGGGAGCTTAGATAACGTTTCGGCGAGCAAGCAAAACGTAATCGCTGAGTGCGAATGGTTTTAGAAGTCCGCGAGGGACAAAGAAACAAGGTTTGGGGATTTAGGATTGGTTTGAAACACCATCCTAATTCCGAAAGTAAGTATGGTTAGATTTGCTCTCAAATATGTGGTTGTTGCCCCTAAAATGCTTTTACATGCTCTTGTTTTGAGATAGACAAATTCCTACTGTTTTATGCATGATTTGTAGCATGAGATGATGCTTTGTAGAGATTTCATGAGATAGCATGTTGCATTGAAGAGTTGTGAGATTTTTAATTTAATGCAAAGCATGAGATATGATTTTGAAATGAGATGAGAAAGACTTGAGAAATGTTGCATAAAAACAATAGGTGAGATGGTGTTTTGACATAATATATTGGTATAGAAGATGAGATACTTATCGGATATAATTGATCAATCAATAGGATGAGAGTGCACTATAAACTAAAAATTCGTACGTGCTCTTTGGAGTCGGGCAACAGGGGTAGTGCCATCCCGATCCAAAGTGAGAATCCGATGATGAGAGATACCATCGGGGTAGGACTTGGTGAAATACCCAAGCTTTGTGGCGATGAGAGATACCGCCATGAGAGTCCGGTGATGTGAGATTCCACCGCGGTAGGACTTGACCTTGAGTCAAGCTAATCCATATATCCGAGTAAAGATGAAATGTGAAATGCCAATATAATATATGAAAATGTATTTGATTCACATGTACCAAATGAA
The DNA here is from genome assembly GCA_958450335.1 of Hibiscus tridactylites. Classification (NCBI taxonomy): domain Eukaryota; kingdom Viridiplantae; phylum Streptophyta; class Magnoliopsida; order Malvales; family Malvaceae; genus Hibiscus; species Hibiscus tridactylites. Next base: position 42,960,426 of record OY288286.1, read on the forward strand.
GAGATGTTTTTATGCTATTGGAAGTGCATATGAGAGTATGGTATGAAATGTTTTGTTTTCATTTATCATGTGTGTGGCCTTGCCATGAGATTGCATTGGTTTAATGCATGAGATAGAACAAGGGTACATGTGTTTTCAAATAGAGATTTGCTTTGAAATGGTTTTCAAGCATGAGATAGAATGAGCATGTTGTTGAAAATGGCTTTTGAGAAAGTGTTTTGAATAATGCATTGTTGTGTTGGTTTTCTTTAGAGCTTGCCTCACTAAGCAAATGTGCTTACGCTCTCTTTTACCAACAATGCAGATAATTGAGACGATTTGGGCAGCGAGAAGGTTAAGAACATCTAAGGAAGTGAAAAGCTCATATATGGTGATGTTTTTACATACTCTAGTATTGATATTTGGCAATGGGGCTTCAAGGTTGTTTTTGGGAGATGTATTTGGAACTCCCTATGTTTGTAACAAGTTTGTTATGGCTTTTGAAGTTTGTAAATGGTCTTATATGGTTTGGTTTGAGGTTTGAGGTCCATATTTGGTTCATGTGGTTAGGAAGCATGCCTATAGACTAAATGTTCATGTGTTTGATGCCATGTTTTAGCTTAAGCTTCTTAAATATGTTCTTTTATGTCTAATCATGTTGCTGGTATGTTATGGTATGATTTGAGATATGTTTGAGTGTAAAAAGGTGTGAAAAACTAGAAAATTATGCTGTTTCAGGGAAGGGTGTATCGAAACACCCTTATCTGTTTCGAATCAGGGGCCTGAAATGGCCATAGTGTTTCGGAATGGATGAAGGTGTTTTAGAACACTTTGGCTACTGGAGAGGCCTGTTTCGATACTAGTCTCGGAACGCACCCGAGTACCGAAACGGTCAACACTATTCCAATACGACCGTTTCGATACCAGGGTCAGCGTTTCGAAACGGATGACCATTGAGCTGTGTTTTTGAATTGTTTCAAGTTCTCATGTTTTTCATTTTAGTCCTTAATGTTGTGGATGTAATTGATTGAGCTTGGAATGTCCTTTTAAGATGATATTTGACAGAGATGCATGTAAAGTGACTAATTATATATTGGTAAGCTTAAAATATGCAAAGTTCTTTATATTCCAAAATTTACATTTTGGTCCCTAATGGTATAATTCTTACAATTGAATCCCTAATTGAATTTCAATCGTTGTGCCTTTCTCTCCTATGATTCTTGAGTAATCACATAGGCTTAATGTGCATCTAGAAAAGATAAAAAGGGAAAAAAGGGTCGTTAATCAAGGTTGACTTTCGGGTTGACTTTGGTTTTCCTCGTGTAATCTTCGTAGTTCGGGTCAAGCGTCTAGGCTGGGCTAAGGGGGTTACATTTGTTGGTATCAGAGCCAGGTTAGCGAATGTTTGGGGCTTGGTAAGTGGTTAATGTATGTGATTATGAATGTTTGTGACTTTTCGGTGAAAGTGTGATGTATAATTGTTGATGTTTGGTTCTATTGGGATGAAATTGTGATGCTATGATGTGTTTGGGGTATAGTTGGGGATCCCATTGCCATATCATTACTATTGAGAAGAATTGTTTTAAAAAATGAGCTTGAGTATTTGGATTACTTGCCTTATTGTGCCTAATTGAATTTATTGTACTTTGTTAGTTGCATTTTTTTTATTATGGGGCCACGTAGAGAGCTTAGAATCAATACCCGTGCTACGACTGAGAATGAGAATGTTGAGAATGCTGAGGATTTACCTCCTCCTCCCCCTGTTGGATCACCCGGTGGTGGTGGAGCTGGGGTTGGTGCTGTTGGAGTTGGTGCTGGGGTTGCTGGACCCGAGGGAGTTCAGGGGCAAGCTGCTCCTGATATGTCTGTGTTGATACAAGCTATTGCTGGAGCTTTTTAGGTAGCAGTAGCTGGAGCTCATGGAGTTGCACCACAGGATGGTGCCAATGTGAGGTTGCCATTAGAGCAACTCTGTAGTCTGGGAGGGACTAAGTTCGGAGGGTTGACCCCGGAAGGTTTCGAGTCTTGGTTAGAGAGTACCAAGAGGATTCTCGGGCAGCTGAATTGTAATAATGTTTAGAAGTTGGGATGCATTGTGTCCCTGCTGCATGGCGATGCATATACATGGCGGACAACCACGATATCGAGGATGGATGATGATGATGTGACTTGTACATTCTTCTTGAATGCGTTCAAGCGAAAGTATTTGGGAGTTCGCTACCTCGATGAGAAAAAAAGAGGGAATTCATGTCCCTAGTGTAAGGGAGCATGACGGTGGCAGAATATGAGGTGCATTTTGTACGCCTTAACCAATATGCACCTGAGCTGATTCTTAGCGAGCGAGAAAGATGTGAACGATTCCGTTACGGGCTGGTGGCGGATGTGAAAACCTATATGCTTGCAGTAGACTATACTGATTTTGATGTCTTGGTCACCAGAGCCAAGGACATTGAGTTGAATCTTGGTCTGGCAAGTCGACCAGGGGGATCTAGCTTAGAGAAGAGAGCTGCAGAGCGTGATCTTGGTAGAAACCACTATAAGAGTCATAAGGATAGAAGGCCACATGTTGATGCTAGACGTGGGGGTGGTAACCATGAGAGAGGTCAGAAAGGACCAAATGCTTTCTTTTAGGACTCTTAAGTGCAACCGGTGTGGTAGGAGACATATTGGTGAGTGTTGGGGTAATCTTGGTACATGCTGGAACTGTGGTAATCGAGGGCACATGAAGAAAGATTTTCCTCGGCCGTTGAGAGAAGGTCAGGCTCCGGTGAGAGCAGTTGAGCCACAGAGAGGTCGTGGGTGCGGTCGTGGTAACTTCCAGCGCAAAGATGAGGGTGGAAGGAATGTAGCACATGTGATGGCTGTTCAGCTTGAGGGTGGTGGCCAGGCTCGAGTGTATGCCCATGAAGAAGGGAGGAATGACACAGACGTGATCGCAGGTACCTTTACTTTGCAATCCTTGTCATTACTTTCTTTGATTGATTCTGGATCTACACACTCGTACATTTTGCGTGAACATGCACAAATGCTTGGTTTGCCTGTTGAGTCTTTGGATGTGGGTATGTGTGTGACTATTTCCTTTGGTGAGACGTTTGTAACATGAAGGTTGTATAGGAGATGCCCCTTAAAGGTGCAAGATCATGTGTTTCTAGTCGATCTTATGGAATTACCATTCTATGGATTTGATGTAATTCTTGGCACGGATTGGCTCGTTGAGCATAGAGCCGTTGTGGATTTTGAAAGCAAGCGAGTTTCGTTGAAACTTGCGGATGATTATGAGGTTGTGGTGGTGGGAGAAAATGTGAAGTTTCTATCTAATATGGTGTCTACGCTCGAAGCGAGACGAATGTTGCGTCAAGGGTGTGAGGCATATCTAGCCTTTGTTATGAATCCTTGTATAAAGGAGGTTCGTGTACATGATATAAGGACCGTGTGTGAGTTCACTGGAGTGTTTCCGGAGGAATTACCTGGTTTGCCGCCTAGTCGAGAGGTTGAATTCGGAATTGAGTTGTATGAGAACACAACTCCAGTTTCTATTGCTCCCTATCGCATGGCACCCAAGGAGTTAAAGGAGTTGAAAACACAACTTCAAGAGTTGCTTGACCGAGGCTTTATTCGGCCTATTGTGTCACCTTGGGGTGCACCGGTCTTGTTTGTTAAAAAGAAAGATGGCACGGTGAGGATGTGCATTGATTATCGTCAGCTGAATAAGTTGATCATCAAGAACAAATATCCTTTGCCGAGGATTGATGATCTTTTTTATCAGTTTCGAGGAGCGATTGTGTTTTCAAAGATAGATTTAAGGTCAGGATATTATCAGTTAAAGGTGAAGGATGTGTATGTGCCGAAAACAGCCTTTAGAACGAGATATGGACATTATGAATTTCTGGTGGTGCCGTTCGGATTGACGAATGCTCCTGTTGCTTTCATGGACATGATGAACATGGTGTTCCATGAATTCTTAGATAAGTTCGTTGTGGTGTTCATCGATGATATCCTTGTGTACTCTCGTACTGAGAAGGAGCATGAGGGTCATTTGAGGATAGTATTGCAAGCGCTGTTAGAAAATCAGCTTTATGCTAAGCTGAGCAAATGTGAGTTCTGGCTAAAGGAAGTTGTTTTTCTTAGCCATGTGGTTTCGGCTGAAGGGATTCGTGTTGATCCTCGGAAGATTGAGGCGGTGGTGAATTGGAAGTCTCCTAGGTCTGTTCATAAAGTCCGTAGTTTCCTTGGGTTGACAGGTTACTACCGGAGGTTCGTGGAGGGATTTTCTAAGATTGCTGCCCCTTTGACGAAGTTGTTGCAGAAGGATGTTAAGTATGAATGGACGGAAGTGAGACAACAAGCTTTTGAGAAGCTAAAGGCAGCTTTGACGCAAGCTCCTATTTTGGTTCAACCTGAATCAGGAAAAGAGTTTGTGGTGTATAGTGACGCATCCTATGTTGGTTTGGGGTGTGTGTTAATGAAAGAGGGTAAGGTAGTGGCTTATGTATCACGACAGTTGAGAGTGCATGAGCGCAATTACCCTACTCTTTACATTGAGTTGGCTACAATGTTTTTGCTCTAAAGATCTGGAGACATTATCTCTATGGTGAGAAGTGTACTGTGTACACAGATCATAAAAGTTTGAAGTACCTGATGTCTCAGAAGAAGTTAAATCTTAGGCAACGATGTTGGGTGGAGTTGCTTAAGGATTACGATCTAACGATCGAGTATCATCCGGGGAAGGCCAATGTTGTGGCCGATGCTTTGAGTAGGAAAGTGGCGGTGGAGTTAAGGGCGATGTTTGCTAGCTTGAGCATATGGCGGGATGGTGGTCTTGTTGCTGAATTGCAAGTGAAACCATCTCTAGTTCAGTTGATTAAGGATAAACAACTGTTGGATGATTCTTTGGTGCCACGTGTTCAAGATGTCGCAGAAGGTAGACCATCAGATTTCTGTTTCAATGATGATGGTGTTTTATGTTTTGGGAGTCGGATAGTGGTGCCGAATGATGTTGAATTGAGGCGCACTATTCTGACTGGAGCTCGTAGTAGTCCTTTTGCTATGCACCCTGGTAGTACAAAGATGTACCGTGATCTGAAGGATGAGTACTATTGGGTGGGATTGAAGAAAGATGTCGCTGAATATGTTAGCAAATGCATGGTTTGTTAGCGAGTTAAGGCTGAACATCAATTTCCTTCAGGTTTGTTGCAGCCGTTAATGATTCCTGAATGTAAGTGGGAGAGGATCACCATGGACTTTGTGTCTGGTTTGCCCTTATCGCCATCAAAGAAGAATTCTGTTTGGGTGATTGTGGATCGTCTTACGAAGTGTGCGCATTTCTTGCCTGTGCATACTACGTACACCTTGGATAAGCTTGCGGAGTTGTACATTGCTGAGATTGTACGGTTGCATGGAGTGCCAAAATCTATAGTGTCAGATAGAGATCTGAGGTTCACCGCAAGGTTTTGGGAGTGTTTGCATCAAGCATTGGGTACGCGGCTGAATTTCAGTACTTCTTATCATCCGCAGACGGATGGACAGTCAGAGCGTGTTATCCAAGTGCTTGAGGATATGTTAAGGTGTTGTGTTATTGAGTTTCAAGGCTCTTGGGAGAAGCACTTGCCTTTGGTGGAGTTTGCATATAATAACAGTTACCAGGAAAGTATTCAAATGGCACCTTATGAAGCTTTATACGAGAGGAAGTGCAGAACTCCTCTTTGTTGGGCTGAAACAGGGCAAAAGTTGGTATCGATGCCGACTTTGTTAAAAGGAACCATCGAGAAGGTGAAGCTCATTTGTGAGCGGTTGAAGGCAGCATCGGATCGGCAAAAGTCTTACGCGGATTTGAAGTGTAAGGAGATAGAATTTTCTGTGGGCGAGGGCGTGTTTTTGAAAGTTTCACCTTGGAAGAAGGTGATGAGATTTGGCCGGAAGGGCAAGTTGAGCCCAAGATTCATTGGACCATACGAGGTGATAGAACGTGTGGGTCCTGTTGCCTACAAGCTGAGACTACCTCAAGAGTTAGAAAAGATACATAATGTGTTTCATGTATCCATGCTTCGGAGGTACAAATTGGATTCGTCGCATGTTATGCCTGTGGAAGAAGTTGAGTTGAATCCAGACTTGACGTATGATGAGGAACCAGTTGGGATTCTAGATTTGGATAGTAATATTCTTCGAGGTAAGACCATCGAGTTGGTCAAGGTCTTATGGAGACATCGTGGTGTTGAGGAAGCCATGTGGGAAAGGAAGGAAGACATGAAGAAGAAATTTCCTTACCTTTTTCCTCTAGGTAAATTTCGGGGACGAAATTTCTTAAGAGGGGGAGAGTTGTAACGCTCTGATTTTGGGCCTAGAAGTTTTCGAGTTTGAATCGGGTCGGTCGAGAACGGTTCGAATCTTTAAAGGAGATTTAGGGAACACCTAGTTCGAGATGCTTTAAAAATATGGAAAAATATCTAAAATTCCTCATTTATTATATGAATGATTATGCTGAAAACAATTTTACAAAATAAGGTTTGGAAATACTACATTTCGGTGTAGTGACCAAATCGTAGTTTTTGCAAAAGTTAACTAGTAACTATTTTGTAAAGGATTGAAACTTTGAATCTTTAAGGAGCTAATTTTACCAAAATGTTTTTAATCAGATTTCTCTTTAATTTGGGTGTTTTAATAATGATTTAATAGAGGGAATTAAAAGAGAAAATCCTATCTTGACTTTCATAACTACTTTACGATCTTTTTTCCTCTTTTCATTTTCTCTCAACTTCCACTCAGCCAAACACATTTCCTTCATCAATTAACCTCTTATTTTCATTCCTTTTGAAGATATTTCAATCTCCTATGGATTCCTAATCTTTTCCTCATCAAATCCTCTTGTTCTCACTTTGGATTTTCAAGGAAACTTGCCCAAATTAAGGAGAAATCAGCCATTAGAGGCAAGCTTCGTCTTTCTCCTCTAATGATCAGTTCTTTACTAAAATTCCCAAGTTATCAATCCTTTGTTAATGATTTTTGAGGTGCTTTAATGTTAGAAACATGAAATTGTATTAAAACTCAAGATTCTTGGAGAGATCTTGATGATTTTTGTAATTATTGGTTAGGAACTGTTTTGAGGGTCATTTCTAATGTATTTTGGATGGTAATTGATGTTATAAATGAGGTTCTATCAAACAAATCCCAAATAGGTTTGGATTCCTAAGTTTTACATGCTAGATTGGTGGTTTTTGGGGTGGTTTTAGTGTTCTGTTGTTGCGGAGGTTTAAGGACGAGGTTATGGTGATTTTTGGTGTTGATTGAGGTTTAGAAATGATTAGAAGTGCTAGATCTTGGATGGGCTTTGTTTTGGAAGAGTTTGGAGGTGATTTCGGTTGTTTTTTGTGGCCGAAATGGTGCTTTTGAGTAGAGCAGCGAGTTTGTTTAGTTGGCTGGTGATTTCAATGCATGATGATGCATTAATCCTCTGCTCTTAAGTGTAATAAACATGGGATACATCTTCAGACGCTTTTGGTGTTGATCCGAAAGTGCCGGGAGCTTAGATATCGTTTCGGCGAGCAAGCAAAACGCAATCGGTGAGTGTGAATGGTTTTAGAAGTCCATGAGGGACAAAGAAACAAGGTTTAGGGATTTAGGATTGGTTTGAAACACCATCCTAAGTCCGAAAGTAAGTATGGCTATATTTTCTCTCAAATATGTGGTTATTGCCCCTAAAATGCTTTTACATGCTCTTGTTTTGAGATAGACAAATTCCTACTGTTTTATGCATGATTTGTAGCATGAGATGATGCTTTGTAGAGATTTCATGAGATAGCATGTTGCATTGAAGAGTTTTGAGATTTTGATTTAATGCAAAGCATGAGATATGATTTTGAAATGAGATGAGAAAAACTTGAGAAATGTTGCATAAAAACAATAGGTGAGATGGTGTTTTGACATAATATATTGGCATAAAAGATGAGATACTTACCGGATATAATTGATCGATCAATAGGATGAGAGTGCACTATAAACTAAAAATTCGTACGTGCTCTTTGGAGTAGGGCAATAGGGGTAGTGCCATCTCGATCCGAAGTTAGAATCCGATGATGAGAGATACCATCGGGGTAGGACTTGGTGAAATACCCAAGCTTTGTGGCGATGAGAGATATCGCCATGAGAGTCCGGTGATGAGAGATTCCCTCGGGGTAGGACTTGACCTTAAGTCAAGCTAATCCACATATCTGAGTAAAGATGAAATGTGAAATGCCAATATAATATATGAAAATGTATTTGATTCACATGTACCAAATGAAGAGATGTTTTTATGCTATGAGAAGTGCATTTGATAGTATGATATGATGCTTTGTTTTCATATATCATGTGTGTGGCCTTGCCATGAGATTGCATTGGTTTAATGCATTAGATAGAACAAGGGTACATGTGTTTTCAAATGGAGATTTGCTTTGAAATGGTTTTCAAGCATGAGATAGAATGAGCATGTTGTTGAAAATGGCTTTTGAGAAAGTGTTTTGAATAATGCATTGTTGTGTTGGTTTTCTTTAGAGCATGCCTCACTAAGCAAATGTGCTTACGCTCTCTTTTACCAACAATTCAGATAATTGAGACGATTTGGGCAACGAGAAGGTTAAGAACATCAAAGGAAGTGAAAAGCTCATGTATGGTGATGTTTTTACATACTCTAGTATTGATATTTGACAATGGGGCTTCAAGGTTGTTTTTGGGGAGATGTATTTGAAACTCTGTTCATCCGTTCGATACTGGTCTCAGAACACACCCGAGTACCGAAACAGTCAACACCTTTTCGATACGACCGTTTCGGTACCAGGGATAACGTTTCAAAACGGATGGCCGTTGAGCTGTGTTTTTGAATTGTTTCAAGTTCTCATGTTTTTCATTTTAGTCCTTAATGTTGTGGATGCAATTGATTGAGCTTGGAATTTCCTTTTAAGCTGATATTTGATAGAGATGCATGTAAAGTGACAAATTATATATTGGTAAGCTTAAAATCTGCAAAGTCCTTTTATTTTCCAAAATTTACATTTTGGTCCCTAAAGGTATAATTCTTACAATTGAATCCCTAATTTAATTCTGATCGCTGTGCCTTTCTCTCCTATGATTCTTGAGTAATCACATAGGCTTAATGTACAACTAGAAAAGATAAAAAGGAAAAAAGGGTCGTTAATCAAGGTTGACTTTCGGGTTGACTTTGGTTTTCCTCGTGTAATCTTCATAGTTCGGGTCAAGCTTCTAGGCCGGCTAAGGGCGTTACACCATTAAAGAAAGCATTGTTTACATCAATTTGGCATAGCCTCCATCCATGCGAAACATCCAAGGCAAAAAATACATTAACAATTGAAGTTTTTACTATTGGATTAAACATGTCATGAAAATCTTGACAAGGGACTTGAGCAAACCCTCTTTGCTACAAGTCTAGCCTTGTACCTTTCAATCGACTTATCTGCATTCTTCTTGAGCTTGAAAATCCACTTGCATTCTACAACCCTTCTTCCTTTAGGCAAAGCAACTAGCTTCCAAGTACCATTATTCTGTAGAGCAGCTAGCTCAGCAAGCATTGCCTTTTTCCATTTTGGAACTACTAATGCCTGCCAAATTGTCTCAGGTTCTCCTTCAACCGATACACAGAAAATTTTAGGCTTAAAGACTCCCTGCTTACTCTTTATTACCATATAATGTATGTTAGTTTGAACCAACTATTCTAAAATGCCACTTCCACCAGGTACTTTAGCTGCGGATTCAGACTCCTCACATTGCAAAACTATATGTTCTTCAAGAACCCCTTCATTCTGAATAGACTCTTCACCAGACTCCTCATCTTGTACCACTTCATTTGCTGCATCAATAAAAGGAGAAGACACTAAACCTTCATTTGTTGACTGTTGAGGTTCTTCACCAAACTCAGAATAAGAATACACCACATCTTCATCTGTAGGCTGTTGGGGCTCTCCACCAGGATCTCTACAAACTGGTATTGTACCTTCTGAAGGTTGTGCAACTTATGATGACTGAATATCATTTGCACTTGCTATCTCAGCCTCATCACATATGGTATTAGAATGCTTATCTTGATCTTCTGTACCAGATGATTAAACTTCAACATGTTTTTTGTAGATTGCTCTCCAAACCAGCATTTTCGTCTAGGTAAAACTTGAACAAATATATTGTGCGCATCTCTGACCTCTAGTTTAGGCTGACCAGGACCTAGCCTCTCCAATTCTTGTTGTAGGTCCACTTTCTTATCACCTGCAAAAGGGAAGACGAATTTATCAAAAACTAAATTTTTGAAAATGTAAATCTTCCTATCAGCTACCAAGCACCGATATCCCTTATGTTGAGGACAATAGCAAAGTAACATACAAGGTTGACTCCTGAATTTTAGCTTGTGTCTATTGAAGGGCCTCAAATGGGGGTAGCACTTGCATCCAAACACTCTCATAAACTCATATTAAGGTTTATGCTGGTAGATCTTTTCGAAAGGAGATAAACCACCCAAGACTTTGGTGAGAATTTTGTTAATTAAGTACATTGTTGTTGTAATTTCCTGGGATCAATACTTGATAGGCACAACTACTTGCGCTAACATGGACAAAGCAAGCTCAATGATATGTTTGTGCTTCCTCTCCACCACCCCATTCTTTTGAGAAGACTGAGGACATGTAATCCTATGACCTATACCCGAGTTAAGTAACACAAGGGACAAGCTTCTAAACTCCCCACCCCAGTCACCCTGAACTTGCTTAACATTGAGCCCAAAATGTGTATTCACCAACTTACAAAACTGTTGAAAAGCCAACACTGCCTTAGACTTGCTTTTCAATAAATAAACCCAAGTATGCCTGATAAATGCATCTACAAAGGGCACATAATACACGAACCCAATAGATGACACATGGGCCAGGCCCTACAAATTTGTAAAGACTAGTTGAAATGGTTCATTGTAGAAAAAATTTGAACTTGAAAAGATGGCTTCTTTTCATTTGACATGCAGCCATACACCAACATTAATTTTATTTATATCTCTTGGTAAAACAAGATTAACATGTTTGCATGCTTTCAATAAGGTATTATGAGTTAGGCGGCTTAATCTTCTATGCCACAACTCAAAGTCAGACTTCATACTAGCTACATTTACTTCAGCAATTTCCTTATTTTTAGAAAAAAACATAACTAACAAAAGAACAACCAGCAACAACTTGATGCTTGTCGAATAGTGATGCACTTTAGAGCAAGCATACTCGTCGTATCAAGTAATAAAGTGATGAGTAGAGTGTCGAACCCACGAGGATTGGAACACTAACTATGAAGTTTTTGAACTTAGAAATGTGTTCGCAAGTGATGATTTTTGAAGGTTTGATTAAAACTAAAAATAATAAACTAATATTAGTTATGATTAAGATGAACAACTGCAACAAATAACAGATAATTATGCAAGCTGGGATTATTGCCAAGGATATATGTTTGATTGCTTATCACAATGCTATAGCGACTGGAAATACATGTATGCTTAAACCATTAAATTCTTTATCTACTCGACATGATTTTCGAATGAACTTCTAACTCTTTCGATGCCTAGAAGTTAATAACATTGAGGTTAATGTAATACATGTCTGCGTAAACCCTAACAATTCTATTTTTTGTTTAAGAACTCCTTTTAGTCGTTGAAATCCTAAACTTGTATCTAAGCCAGATTAGAACTAAGTTAACAACTTAGCCCCACTGTTCAAGTTTGTATAACCTAAATCTCTCGATATTAAGCCACATATCAATAGTTAAAAGGCCTCTCTCGATAGCTCTTACAATAACTATGCATGAAGTACTATGAACATAATAGATAAATGGAAAACAACTATAGCATTATAATTAAGAAAACAAAACATAAAATCCCGGGACGCAATAATCCCAACTAAATTATTTAGCTCATGTCTGAGCGTAAAACATCTATAACAAAAATAGTAAGTATTGGAAGTTTATCAAGCAAGGAAAAGAAAAAAGTCGAGCGTCCTCGACAAACTCCCTTCGTGTCGTCCAACTATGCTGCAGGTCTCTCACTTCGTCGACTTCTCTCGGTGGCTTCTATCGTGAGGAGAATTCTCTAGCTTCTACTCCGGTGGTTCTCGCAAGCTTTAGACTAGGACTGTTGTTTGTAATCACGCTCCCCTTGAAGTAGCGTCCAAGTCTCTCTTATATAGGCAGTGAAACTAGGGTATTAAGAACCTTAAAGTGTGTGCTTCTTAATTAAAGAAGGCGGTTGATTTCTCGCTGTATTTAATGTTTCGTATATGGGAGAAAGTCCACTTGTGCAAAAGTAGAATTGTAACACCCCCTTCTCGACTTCGATCATCAGAGTCGAGTCGGGGATATCACAAAACCTAATACAATACAGACAATGAAACTTATTCAAAAATACTATAAAATTTTAAACCTTTGAAAAAATTTATATTGACTTGTACACAGAATCAGAGCTCCTTTACTTTATGAAAAAATTAACCGTTTCATAAATAACAAACTCTGAACCAAAAGAGACAAATTTATCTCATTTATATATTCCAATAAAATTAATTAAAAACCTCAAATAGGATGTCATTATTGTGGTATCTTGATGAGAATTTTCTGAACTTGATGCAATGCCTTACTTACACCAATGTCTCGAACCACCTACGTGTGCACAGGCAAAACACACGCTAAGTACCAACTTAGTGAGGCATTATAATGTAATCATAAAATGATTAAATAAGTAACTTTAGAAACATAGTATATACAATTCTTATTCAAACCCATTTAAAATCGATATTGCTTAAAAACAAGAATGAATAATATTAAAAAATCATTTTGTAAAAGTCCTTTTCAGTAGCCCAAGACATACATGTGAGAGAAACTAAGTATGCGAGTCGTGTAGTCCTAGACTAATATGCCATAAAGACCGATAAACACTAGACCATAAAGTTTGATAATCAATAAACCATAAAGGTTTATAATCACTAGACACATAAAGTGTCGATAATCACTAGACTCATAAAGTGTCGGGCTTAGCTGCTAGACTCTATGACATGCCACTACATTGTAACTCTCAATAGTAATCTTGTGCAATAAAATAATATCATTCTATAGATGGTCAATAACTCATCATCGATAAATCAAAATAATGGAGTAGTTCATACTCCATTTTAGGGAAGTTCATAAACAAAACACAATAGGGAAGTTCATACCCCATAATGTATAAAACCTTTACTTTATGCCTTTCAAAATATCATATTTCATATGAAAATCAATATTATCAATTCGATAAAATCATATAGGTCGACTTATCGCAAGCCTTCTGTTAAGTGTTCAAAAGTACTATTTTAATTACCATTTGACTCATATTATTGTTAGACTTAAGCTCATTTTAGTTACATTATTAGGCATTCATGCATGTTTTAATAATTTTCTTCACCGTTATGCTTGAGTTCATATTTTGATTAATTTTATGGAAAAAAGGGTACTGCAGGTAGTTGTTTTTATGCGTGCAGGATTAGTTGCCAGGGCAAGCCCGGAACCAGTTGCCAGAGCAATGCATGGAGGATATGCCAAATCAATTGCCAGAGTAATGTAGGAGGGATACGTCGAACTAGTTGCCAAGGCAACCGCCGACAACTAAAGATAAGGTGAAGTGGTAGCCGAATTGATAAGCAGACAAATCTGACTTAATCGGGATAGGTGGCGTGGAAAAAAAGAGTTGGAAGTCCATGAAGAGGTCAAAAAGAGATTAAATTCGAAGAAAATAGGAGGAGTTTTAGTTGGAATAAAATTAAAAGAGATTTAATATTTCTTTTATTCAATTTAAATCTAACTTAACTTCCTCCTCAAGAAAGACTTTGACCTAGCCATCTCCTACAAATAAGAAGCCTAGTTGCCTACTTTGAGGACAAGTTCGATTGAGAGAGAATTTAAGAGGGCTGGTCGATTTCTTCTTCTTCTTTGCTTCCATTCGATTCATGGTTGGGGATTATTCTTTGTATATCTTTCGAACCCAATCATGAATTGATGTAACTTTGCTGAGGTTATTTTGGGTTTCAGGTTGTGAGAAACGATTAGATTTTGTTTAGGTATTTGAGTTTGCAATTTTAATTCAAGGTTTGTTCATTCTTGGTTCTTAGTTTAGTTTGCGAGTGAATTAGAAGAGGATCTCGTGAAACTATCTATTTATCTAATATCGGGAGAGTTAGATTCATGAAACAAATGAACATGGTCTTTATTCAATCTATCGATGGTGAAGTCTAATTCGGCTTAGAGATAAGTCACGAATTTCAACCGCTAAAAGGAGCGCAAGATTTATTGTTGTCTACCCTTGGTTCATGTTGGGAGGTATTATCAAGGCTTGCACAATTAACTAGCATTTTGACTTTGGGATAAGAAGGTTGTTGAATGTTGCCCAATCAAGCACGTCATTTCAACATTTCCCAGGCATCCACTTCGCGTATTGCCCAGGCAATCACTCATTTTCTACATTGCCCGGGCATCAACTTCACTCATTGCCCCGACATTAGCTTCATTCCTTCATTGCCTTGGCACCGGCTTAGCCCATTGCCCTGGTAATACGATTGCTGCCACTGCCCAAGCAATTGAGTTGTTTTTGCACTCAATTACCAAGATGGTCCATTCAATTATCACTCCTCAACTCACGATAGCGCGACCTACTCTCTCTCATTTGATCACATCTTTCTTTTATGTTATTACTCTTTTATTTTATTCGTAAATTAGAACCCCTATTATCACTTGTGTTTTTTATTTTTACAGTGCGATAACTAAAGCAAAGTGGCCCAAACCAATCCCCGTGAAGACGATACTCGATACTTATCATATCACTTTATTACTTGTGACATGTATACTTGCACCAATTGCGAAGCACTTATTACGCGCAACAAGTTTTTGGCGCCGTTGCCGAGGATTGACAATTGGTGTTAGTTGTTTTTGTTTTTGCATTTTCTTCTTCTTATTTTTACTAACTTTTCTTTTTGTTTGTTTAATAAAAAATTTCAGGTGCACTACAAGTTAAGGGACATCAACATGTCGGGAAATAAAAGCCCAACTCCATTGCATTGCCAGAATCATGTTGTATATTTGAAAGAGGTTGACATCCTTTCTTCTCTCATGGTACAATAATCTTCCCACTAACCCCCCTTTCTCCTCGGTCCACAAAGACAAAATGTAGGATTAGCGCCAATAGTTAATCATGGAATAAATCTAAAACTAATAGAATATAATACTAATCTAATACTACTAATACTAATAGAATAGAAAATACTAATATAATAGAAAGAAAAGAACTCCCTTTTTGTATACTTCCCCGGTTCCGTTGCTACCGCGGGCTTTACGCAATCGATCGGATCATATAGATATCCCTTCAACACAACATAGGTCATCGAAAGGATCTCTTGGCGAGTTCTTGTTTAATTATTTGGGGCTACTAGTGGGGATTAATCCGAGGTGCCTTAGCATGTGGGAACCATTGGTTAGTCAAGAGAGATCGAAGCTAACAGGATGGAAGAAAAAATCGTTGTTGTTTGCGGCTAGACTAGTGTTGGTGAATGTAAAGTGTCTAAGATTCCTATATTTCATGCACATGCCAACTTTTATTATTACGGTTTTAAGCACATTTTAGACATAAGTAGGGTCATGCATAGCATTTTATAGTATTTCATTGTTCTGCCTTACTTTTAAAACTTATCATTTATTTGATGAACAAGAGATATTGTTCTAGTGTATTCTTGTATGTAGGTACTAATAGATGAACGAGGGAACCGAGGAGCGAATCTAGGAGCTGTACTGAAGCAGTTCCAGCAAAAAGAGAGTTGCTGCCGAGCACCTGTCAAGTAGAGTTACCGCCGACCTTGCTGCCCTCGGCAGCTGACTATGGAAGTTAGGAGAATCGCAGCACGATATGTAGAGCAAAAACTCCTGAATCTATCGTCGGCGTTCATATGATTTTATAACGTTTGTAGCAGCGGCTAAGGCTGCCGAAGAAAAATTCTCAAGTTTACTTGCGGGCTAAGGCAAACGAGAAAGAGTCCATATTCCACACAAAGAAGTCGACATTTAAAGTTATATTTAAGAAGGAAAGCTACTTTAGAGGACTTCTACTTTAAGGAGAACTTAACCTAGTATTGAGTCTATAAATACCCATTGTACTCCTAGTTCAAATCATCCTAGGTTTTCTATAGACTTTTGTTGTGTTCTTCACTGCCGCCATGTTCTAAATTCTATTTGGGTTAGGGTTATGTTGTAACTAGTGAGAAATGATTGTTTTAGGGTTTTGAGTTATTCTTCAATAAAATATTCCAACTTTACTTAATCCATTTTTCTTCATTCTTTCAATCTTTCTACACTAGTCGTTTGAGAGAATCCATTTGTCGGGCACGAAAGTGCAAGGCTCACGAAAGGGTTAAGTACGATCACAACGTGCTGAGGCGTGACTAACTTGGTTCCACACTAGTCCACAAGTTTCAGTGGCTAAAAGGGATCACCAACCGAGTTGACTAATTTGGTTCCACACTAGTCCACAAGTTAGCATCTCGAGCATCCTAACCTAGAAATAGGAGGGATCACTGTCGACTATCTAGCAGAACTTGGAGTATCTGCCAGACTTGCCGCCAGGACTTCTTTCCGTTCCACCTACCGAGACAGTACACCCCTGAAGTGGTAGTGGCCTGCTGCGACCGCGTGACAGGGTCATAGTTTGCCGCCCACCATACCCGCCGAGGTAGCATATCGTGGCACCATAAGATAACTCATACCTATTACAACGTAGTTTTCACACTAAGTGGCAGCATAACCCTGCATGCTCTATCAACCTGATTCACCTTTTCTATTACTTGCGTTTTAATCTACTTTTATTCTCAACCAAACAATTCACTTGTGTTTTATTTTACCCTTGTGCAGGAACTACGAGACGGAACACGCTGTCTAATCATTGTGGGATTTGACATCTTTTATACTATAACTTGGCAGGAGTGTGCACTTGCGCTCTGACAAAAAGGGAACACCTACACTCCCAACAGCGAATTCAATACTTTTAGATTTACAAGTGTATTATATGAGGGTATTTCTAATGCCGAGGAAAGTGACTCGATCAATTAATAGGATTGGACGGTTCTTTCTTTTGGGTGCTAAAGGTTCGAAACGGAAGATGAGTAGAGTTGGGTGGTGGATGATATGTAAGACAAAATGCTTGGGTGGTTTAGGAGTAGTGGACTTGCGCGTCTTCGGAATCTTGCACTTTTGGCCAAATGGGCGTAGAGGTATACCTCGGAACCAAATTCCTTATGATGTAATTTGATCATTGCCAAATATGGTTCGCAGGTTTTATCGTGGCACTTTAACACATCGCGGCCATATCAAATGTCTAAGATGTGGAGGCAAATTGTATGTATTCAAGAAGAGGAATGTGGGGAACCCTTCATGTGCTTCAATAGGTTTTCTTGGAAGGTTGGGGATGGACATATAATGTTGTTTTGGAAAAATCGTTGGTGTGGCGAAGAGCCGTTATGTGTGCATATCCGAGGTTATATCAGGCACCTTTGAATAAGGTTGCGTGGGTGGAAAATTATGCTGTAAATGGTTCCTTTCGGTATTCGAATTGAAGAACATTCTTTGGCCGTGACCTTCGTGGCTTGGAGACGAGATAATTGGATAAGTTAATCGAGATTATTGGCAAGTTCCCTAAGAGAGGCTCTAGCTTTCCTGCTTATTGAATTGGATAGCACTGATTTCACCATATCGACATACTCAAGGATAATTGCCCACTGAGAGAACCACTTGAACGGTCTAGGGCCATATAAGGTAGCAACTTTATTAAGGATAACCAGGTTGTGGTCAGACAACCCTCTAGGTAGAACTAATTTCAGTAGCCTTGAAAACGATAATGTAAATTCAGGAGAAAGTAAAAATCTATCTAACCTCCATGCTACAACATCACCTCCACCCCTGAACCATGTATATGAAGCACCAGACAGTGGCAAATCAAATAGGCAATTGCTCTGAATGAAGTCCTCGAAATTTTCCATAGACCTAGTGTTGAACACTGACCCCATCTTTTCTTCAACGGACATGATAGTATTGAAATCTCCACCCACTATGACCGACAATTGTAACGAAATAATGAAGGCCGAAATAAATTCGAAGAAAACTATTCTCTTGGCTAGACCGTTTGGGGCATATAAGTTGAAAAAACTGCATCTCAAGCTAGAAGGCTGAAGATTCCCCACTAGAATAATAGCTCTGTCATAGATAATTTTGTTTTCAATTATGAAGAAATTCGTATCCCACATCAAGATGAGCCCGCCAGAAGCACCAATTGAAGAAGCAGCTTCAAATCCCTTAAATTTCGAAGCACATAATCTTTTGCAAACCCACGGCTTCACCACTTGCAGCTTGGTTTATTAGATAAAAACCATAATAGCTTTGCTTGCACAAATCACCTTAGACACCCCTCACTTTCTCAGATCTCCCCAGCCCCCTCACATTCAATGATAAAAGGAAAAAAGTCATAAATAATGAAAAGAAAAACTTGAAATTGGTTAAAGGTCAGAATCAAACCTTCAACACCCACTTTCCTTTTCCACCAATTCCAGGAAACGAGCCACAACCACATCCTCTGGTGCATTAAATTCTTTTCGGAATGATGGACACCTAGAGCTTCCATGTAGGTTTGTGAATCTTTTAAGGTCCAAGAAGGCTCTCCAGAGGTTGCATTTGACTTTCTCTCAGTAGGTGTTTTTGTATGCTATAAAAACCCCAATGCGATATCCATCCCCCTCAGACCTAGCACGCTTTGCTTCCTCTTCATTGCTACATCTCACGAATGCAAAAGTTTTCAGGATGTTTCTTCTCTTCCCATTCCTATATGCGATGAAAGCATCAACTACTCTTCTGTAGATTTGAAAGGCTTCTTTGATGAATCCTCTTGTTGATGTTGTCCACCGTAAACCCTAGGCCACGGAAGAGGCCACCGTTTTGAGATGGCAACTATTTTCCCATTTTGTTGCACTTACAAATTATTGAGTCCAAATCAAATGCAGAAATGAACCAAACAAAATGTACTTTCATGCACATCACCCGGAAATGACCCAGCATCCACCATAACCAACAAAGAATATGAAAGACAAGCTATTATTTTGAACAAAAAAAAAGAAAAAGAAAGACGAGCTATTAAAGAAATGAAAATGTACTCGCCAGCCTCTTTTTGGGAAGTCAAAGAAGCCTTAAAGAAATGGGTATGGGAGTTTAAAGAAAAGGAATCTGAGTCCATCCGGGTTTTGGAAAATAAAATTACAGCTAATTCAATACCAATTAAGTTCATTTTCGGGAGATCAAAGAAAAATATTGACTAGAAGCCCATAGCTAATTCCTTGGAAGATCATTTTCGGGAATCTTTCAATAAATCTTCCACTATTCCAGTAAAATATTTTCACGGGAGGTTTAACCAATTAAGCTCGGATGTTGTGGCCACTCTAGAAGCCCCTTTTACGTGTGAAAAAGATTGATTTGGAATGTTAGATCGTTTGCCGACGTTGGTGATGCTTCCGTTAGGTGACTCACACTTGGAATGTGTTGTTTGTGGTGAGGGGGAAGATGCATGCCAACATATTTTTTACTCTTGTCCAAGAGCGCAACACCTTTTGCGATTTTATTTTGGGTGGTGGGGGATGGCTTGTGTGTTTACGTCATCAAAGCTTCGAGAGCTTTTTCTCGCGTTTGCGTCGGCAATGGTGGAGATATTCTTTTGTAAGAAAATACATTTTAAACGAATATAAGTTTTAAAACATCCAAAAACATTACGACACTTTAATTTATATTCAAAATTCATTTTAATGTACGTTCAATTATTGTCTTATCCCTTGTAGGTAGAAAACTAATTAGGGTTTCATTGATTTAATTAATTAAAATCTATGAATATTATCAGGTTTAGGACTTATATGATAACGCCCATTTTTTTTGGCACTACCCATATTTGCCCTAAATTAATAATAATTCTATTATTAGTGTCACTAATTATTTAATCCTAATTCCAATTTTATTAAGCTAACTACATGTGATTTCCATTCTCTATATTCAAATGAAGTATTGAATCTCTTACGAAAATATCCCCTTGATTAACATCACATTGCAACGTGATACTAATCAACTTAGGACATTTAAGCTTTCATTTAATATCCATTTATTTATTATAATGTCCTCTCTTATCAAATTAATTAAATTTAATTAAAGAATTTGGTCCTAAAAGGCTTTAATTTTAATATGCTAAGTGAATTAAATTCTCCTAAGCAAGTATACTATATGCCCATTTAAAAATATGCACACACATACATTTAATCCAATTGTATTAAAATTAAAAATAGGGATAAATTACACATTTGGTCATAATTTTAATTTAATAATATAAATTAATTATTTAATTAGGTTGTAACCCTCTCGTCCCGGTCTAGATGGCTGACCGGTCCGAGTAGGCTACACGGGGAAAACCGACGCGAAACCCGTTAAGGTCCCATCTCGGTTAGCAACCCTAGAAAATTTCTTTTATTTATGTCTTGTCTAAATGCATTGTTTAGTCCTATGTGAAACACGATAGCGGAAACACAAAAAACATATCAACGACCATCCAAAGCAACACATTAAAACAACCCATTTTCCCTTTTTAAGCAGGCCGTATCAATACACCTGTCAAGGGTATCGATACGCCTTGACCAAGTCAACCGCCCTCAGTCAACACAGGGGAGACCGTATCGATACAGCCCTTGGGCGTACCGATACACCCTCCTCGGTCAACATCTCACGGTCAACGAGACAACACCGTACCGATACGCTTAGAGACCGTATCGATATGCCAAAGTCTCACCAAAATCTCGGATTTCCAGTGAGCTTTGGGCGTATCGATACACCCCCGCGTATCGATACACTAGGCCAAAACTGAGTTCTGAAGGGCAAGACCGTTTCGATATGGCCCTTAGGCGTATCGATACGCCCTGCATTGCAAGTCTCCAAATTTCAACAAAACGATTTAAGACTCGACTCTAGATACGATTTACGACTCCCCTAGCCACAAACAACATACATATAAACTTTAACTACCAAGACATCAACATACATGGCATTCAAAACGTACAAGGATCATACAACGAAAGGATTCATACATTTATAAAAAAGAAGACATACTTAACACATAAAGGTTCATGCCTTAGAAACAAACATATAGACATTCATGACATGCAACATAAACAGGGTTTATAATTCAAACAAAATATCTGAAAGCCAAACCAACATCACACACATCCAAGCTAAATTTAACAACACCTATCCCATTGCTTGACTATTACAATCTACAATTTAAAGTTCATACTTGAGCTAACCAAAAGCGACACTTGGAGACCTTTCCTTTCCCTTGCCACCCACAAGCTACTGATCTGCATTGTCGAACAAAAGGAGCGTAAGCATAAAAGCTTAGTGAGGGTAAGCTCGTAAAAAAACCTTCGACAATGCAGGGTCCAAGCACGAGCAACAACCAAGATGAAATGCATGATCTTACCTCCGATCCCCGAGAGACAAAATATACATGATGCATGAACATATAATCAACACTATGACATGATCAACAATTCATAATCCCAACACACGAAAAACATATATCAATGTATTAACAACAACATATATCAGTCCATATTGGAATCACATTTCGTATCATATTGGCACCTAGCTATGACTCGAATACACGGATAATACGTTGGAATGCACTTCCAACACAACCATTACCTTCGGTGGGATTACACTCATCACCGGTTCTCGCGGAGGGGATTCCATTCATCCTCACGCCCTATCGATGAGATTCCACTCATCACCGACTAATATATAAAGATTTCTGGGCGAACCCGTACCCCTCCTCGGTGACTTAACGCCACCAAGGCCACGCGCGAATTTGACTCTCGTGTGCACACTAACATCCTAATGATCGATCATTGTACCCAAGCATACTAGTGCCAATATTAAACACAATCCATAACTTTTCACAACATCATTTCATATCAACTTCTGTGCTTAGCACGTACTCACCATGATCACTATCATGCACAATTTACAATCCAAACCACATGCGTAACAATGCATCAAACCATGCCTCAACCACATGTATAACACAATATACATAACTACCATAAACACAAATAAACAAGAGGCATTACAAGCAATTAGGAGTTCAACCAAAAGCTTCCTAAGCTAAGCTTGAGATTAGGCTACCACTCTAATCTCAACTCTAGGTGGGTTTACCAAGCCCAACCTAGGTCCACATGCTAGAACCAATATGTAAAAAAAACCATTTAAAACGTTTTAACCACTCACTAACCATTCAATTAGCACAAGCCGACTAGCCTACCAAGCATCCAAGGTCTACAAGTTTCCGGATTCGAGCCCGAAGCTTTACCATTGTCTTCTCTTGCTTCTAAACATCTCAACACAAACAAAACAACCTCGAATCAGCTCATACAACAATGTAGCAACCCGGAACACCATTCAAGCAATAAACACAAGATTCCAAGCCAAGAACAACCCCCAAAACATCAAACTCGGGCAACCCTTAAAACCAATCCAAAACTCATGATTTCAACCTTTTTTTAGCACACTCAAATGCTTCCAAAACAGCCCCCAACTATTACCCTAACATCAACCCTCAAATTCCAACATAGAACAACCCAAAACTCAACTTAAAACCCTCCTAAAACCCCACCAAAACCCAAATTCGGGAATTCTTATAAAACACTTTAAAAACCACATATGTTGGACCTTATGGTTCCTAAACAACTTATCTATCAACATTGAACCAAAACCTTTGTTAAAATATCATAAAGTTACAACCTTTAGCAAAAACCTTGAAAAACCCAAAATGTGAAATACATAGCTTTAATGGAAACTAATGGTACCATAATGTAGAGAAAGACAAGACCAACTCAAAAATGCCATTACCTTTTGAAAAGCTCCAAAGATGAAGGTGAAAGGGGATGAAATGGTGAAATGGAGAGAAAAGCTCTCCCTTGTCGTTGGAATGAAAATATGGAGAATGAAGAAGATGAGCACATGCCTATTTTAACAAAAGGGGTTTTATTTTAAAAGTTTCATTTCTTTACGGTTTTGCCATTAATGAGATGGCAATTTCATTTGTTTGTAGATTTCATAGAAAATGAGAAACAATTCAATTTTGGTCTAACACAAAAATGTTTGTTTTGGAAATATGAAGCCCAAAATAATATTTTATTATTTGAAATTTTAAAATCGAAACCGGACCATTATTTAAATATTATTTTCACCCGACCCCCAAACTCGGGTGTTACAACTCTCTCCCAATTATGGAAATTTCGTCCCCGAAATTTATCGGACATGAAGAGTCACTGAAACATGCTCCTCCACACTTTGTTTCTCACCACAACATACTCACCAACTCGGTAGACTTACCACACAACATTAGCTAACTGATGCTAAGATCTCAACTGACTCTCCATTGCTTGTCAATTTTATCAAAATGCCTCCCTTCATCACTGATGATCGCCTTGGGGATGCCAAATATGGAAAATATGTTCTTGTGCAAAAACCTCTGAACAGTCTTGGCATCGTTTTTCTGTGTAGCGATCACTACAACCCATTTGGACACGTAGTACACTGCCAGAAGGATATAAAGGTTCTCATATGATGCCGGGAAGGGTCCCATGAAATCAATCCCCCAAACGTCGAAGATTTCGACTTCAAGAATGTTTTGCAGGGACATCTCTTGTCTTCTTGAGATATTTCCAGTCCGTTGACATTTATCACAACTTTTGTAGAATGCCTGGGAATCCTTGAACAATGACGGCCAATAAAATCCATACTGCAAAACCTTGGCAGCAGTTTTGTTACCACCTAAGTGTCCTCTATATTGTGAAGCACGACAGTGATGAAGCACAACTTCCTATTCATCTTGTGGTACACATCTCTTGATAATCTGATCTGCACACATTTTGAAAAGAAGATGTTCGTCCCAATAATAATGTTTAACATCATTTTGGAACCTCTTCCTAGCTTGATAGTTGAGATCAGGAGGAAATATTCCGCCAACTAAATAATTAACGAAATCAGCATATCACGGGAGTTCAGAAAACTTACCTGCCGTCGTGGCTGTCACGGCATTGCTTATGGCAGCGAACAACTGCTCGTCAGGGAAGGTCTCCAGTATGTGTGTCTCGTCTGTTGGGAGACTCTTTCCCTTCTCTGATCTTGACAAGTGATCTGTGACTTGGTTCTCTGTCCCCTTTTTATCCTTGATCTCAAGGTCGAACTCTTGCAGTAGCAGAATCCAACATATCAGTCTAGGCTTCGCATCCTTTTTAGCGAACATATACTTTAATGCAGTGTGGCCTGTGTGGACTATGACCTTCGTTCCAAGTATGTATGAACGAAACTTGTCAATCGAGAACACCACAGCTAACAGTTCCTTCTCCATTGTTGTGTAGTTTACTTAGGCGTCGTTTAGTGTTTTGTTGGCATAGTATATAACATGAAAGAGCTTATCCTTCCTCTGCCCAAGTGCTGCCCCAACAACGTAGTCACTAGCATCACACATGATCTCAAATGGTAGTTTCCAATCTGGTGGCTGTACTATCGAGGCTGTTACCAGCTTTTCTTTCAAAATTTTGAATGCCCCAGTACATTCAGTGTTGAAGTCGAAGGGACGGTTCTGCTCTAAAAGGTGGCATAACGACTTGGTGATCTTCGAAAAATTGGCTATAAACCTTCGATAGAAACCAACATGCTCTAAAAAACTTCGAATTCCCTTGACTATGGTGGGGTGGTGGCAGCTTTTCAATTACCTCAATTTTTGCCCTGTCGACCTCTATGCCGCGACAGCTTACTTTGTGGCCTAGAACTATCCCTTCATCCACCATGAAGTGACATTTTCCCAGTTTAATACCAAGTTCGCCTTCTCGCATCTCTCGAGCACTTTCTGCAGGTTGCCTAGGCAGCTTTCGAAATTGTCTCCAAAGATAGAGAAATCATCCAAGAATATCTCCAAGAAGTCCTCCACCATGTCGGAGAATATTGCCATCATACACCTCAGAAAAGTTGCTGGTGCATTGCAAAGTCCAAATGGCATCCTCCGAAAAGCGTAAGTACCGTACGAGCAAGTGAAGGTCGTTTTCTCTTGATCCTCTGGTGCGATGGCTATTTGGTTGTAACCTGAACCGTCAAGAAAACAATAATAAGGCTTTCACGCTAATCTATCAAGCATTTGATCAATAAAAGGCAGGGGAAAGTGGTCCTTCTGGGTAGCTTTGTTAAGCTTCCGATAGTCCATACAAACCCTCCAACCGGTCACAGTCTTGGATGGGATTAACTCATTTTCTTCATTGGTCACCACGATTATTCCTCTTTTCTTAAGAACGCACTGCACCGGGCTCACCCACTTACTATCCGAGATGGCGTAAATTATCCAAGCATCTAGCCATTTGATAATTTCTTTTCGGACCACTTCTCGTATAGCATCATTCAAACGTCTCTGGGCATCAATGGTCGGCTTGTGATCATCCTTTAAGAGGATTTTATGCATGCATAGTGCCAGACTGATGCATTGGATGTCAGCTATCGTCCATCCAATAGACTTTTTATGCTGCTGCAGCATCCCTATCAGTTGTTGTTCCTGTTCCTGCATTAACTTGGAAGAGATGATTACGGGCAACATATCATTTAATCCAAGAAAAACATATTTAAGCTGCCCTGGAAGGGGCTTAAGATCTAGAACATGTGGCTCTACAGTTGATGGCTTTTGGACGATATGTTCATTCGAGGTATAGTTTAAGGGCTTGAATAACTTACCTAGACGATTGCCTATCCAGTTAACCTCGTCATGATCTTCAGTATCAAATATGTCAGAATATGAGGAGCTACTGTCGTCGTCGCTGCCGCGACAATCTTCTAAATGGATGCTGGGGTAGTGGCAAAATTTGATGTCATTGCAGTCCGACCTAATGCAGGGTTGGTCAAGGATAACTTCAGTGATAGCCTTGCATTCTTCTTCTGCATCAGCATGCTTTATTGCTTGGTGAACATTCAGCTTGATCTCTTGATCATTCACTCTCATAGCGAGTTCTCCCTTTTCTACATCAATCAATGATCTTCATGTGGCTAAGAAGGGTCGCCCCAGGATGATTGGTGCATTCTCATCTGCTTCACAATCTAAAACAAGAAAGTCAGCGGGAAAAATAAATTTATCCACTCTTACCAGAATATCTTCAATTTTCCTTCCGGTTGCACGTAAGAGCGGTCTGCCAGCTGCAGCATAACTGTTGTGGGCCGTGCTCGTCCAATACCTAATTTCTGAAATACATATTTTGGCATTAAATTAATACTAGCACCTAGATTACAAAGTTCCTTACCCACAAACTTATCTCCGATTATGCATGGTATTATGAAACTCCCATGATCCTTCTTTTTCTAGGGTGGATGCTTGTGCAGAATAGTCATGCATCCTTCTGTCAGTTTAACCGTCTCAAATTCCCCAAGTCTGGATTTCTTCGACATAACATCCTTGAGAAATTTGGCATAACCAGACATCTCCTTGATAGCATCTAACAGTGGAATATTGATGTGGACCTGCTTAAAAATATCGTAGATCTTCTTAAGTTGGGATTCCTATTTCAACTTCTGTAACCGCTGAGGAAAAGGAGGTAGAGGACGATAATCTGCAATGCGTCCTTCCCACTGCATTCAGATCTGCGGAGGCTTAGGTTCTTCATCCTTCTCCCCTGTCCCTTATGCTGTCGTGACATGTTCATCGGCAGCAGGTTGTTTGTCGTCTGTCGGGGCAGCGTTCTCGGCAGTCAATTCTCGGGCTGGTTCCTTAACTGGTTCAACTTCCTTCTCTAGCCCTAGTAATTTCTTCCCACTCCTAGTTGTGATAGCTTTGCACTGCTCATGTGTGGGTTGTCTAGCATTTTCAGTACTGCTAGGGAATCCTCCATTCTGCCTCGGTTTAATATGCTGGGAAACCTGACCCGTTTGTGTCTCCAATGATTTTAGAGTAGCTTCATGGTTAGTCATCCGCATCTCTGTTTTATCCATGAATGACTCAGTCTTCTTGACGAAGTGATTCATGTTCTCAATGTAAGTTCATGTTTGAGACATAAACGTAGCTAAGGTCTGCTCCAATATACTAGTCGTGGCAGCTGGTGGCTGTTGCGGCTGCTGTTGCAGTTGCTGACGTGTTAGAAGTCTCAATGCCCCCTGATTTTGAGTGTTCTGTACTTGAGGATTCAGGGCATTGTTCGGGTTGCTCCAAGAAAATTTTTGATCTTTTCTCCAACTAGATTGTAATTGTTGGAATTATAGTTCTGCTTGTTATAGTTCCCAACGTACATCCCTTCCTCTAGCTGTACTGGGCAGTCCTCCGAACTATGATTCCCACCGCAAGTTCCACATACCTCTTATGCAGCATAAACAGGTTGAGAATCCTTCTTCAGCAGGTTTTCTACTGCCTTTGTGAGATATGCAACTTGTGTCTTCGAAGAACTATCAGCTTCATAATCCTTCACAGCTAGTACTCGTTTACCTCTCCTCGATGTGGGGAATTGCTCTTCATTCTTAGCCAAATTCTTTAACACTACCATGGCGTCCTCTGGATCTTTATCTAACAACAACCCATTGGCTGCTGAATTGATTCTCATTCGAGTCTGTAGGTTGGCAGCATTGTAGAATTTGATTACCTGATTCCAAACAGGGAATCCATGCATCAGGCAGTTCCTCAGAAGAGTGGTAAACCTGTCCCATGCCTCGTGCATTGGCTCGTCGTCTTCCTGTTGAAAAGTAGCAATTTCATTACGTAATCGCTCAGATAAATGGGAAGGGTTAAAACGAGACAAAAATTCACGAGTTAAATCTGCCCAAGTTCGTATTGAACCCGACGTTAGTTTATTCCACCAAGTTTTAGCTCTGTCCCTCAATGAATGAGGAAATAACTGAAGCCTCAGTATCTCCGGATTTACTCCTGGTAGTCTAAACAAACCACAGATTTCCAGGAACGTTTTCAGATGCTCCCTAGCATCCTCTGTAGCAGCACCACTAAATTGGCCAGCGAAATTAATCATACTGAACATGACAAGTTTCAGCTCGAAATTTTCAGCTTCCCCATCTGGCAGGGTGGTCTCTAATTCCACATGATCATTGATCATGTAGTCTCGGCATGACCGGCGTGCAGCCGCAACAAGAGGATCGACAGGTTGTCTGTTCCTTCCATCTTCGACAGGATCTTCAGGACCTCGGAGATTCTCTTGGTTGTTCCTCCTGTCTTCGTGTCTTTCATTCACCATTGCTTCTAACTGTTCCTCTAGGTATTCGTTTCTTTCTACTAGGAGGCGAACTCTTTTCCTGAGGTTGCACGTTCGTTCGATTTCAGGATCTAACTGGTGCTCAGGTTCTTTCCCTCGTTGAGATCTGCGCATATGCAAACAAAAGACCTTGTGAAAAGCACAGGGTGAACAATCCAAGTAAAAACATAAAAATAAAAGAAGGTGCAGTAAAGATAGGGTAAAGATATGTTGCCAGTCCTCGGCAACGACGCCAAAAACTTGTTGCGTGTAAAAGTGTCTATCGCAATGTAGTGCAAGTGTACACGACGCAAGTAGTAAATTGATACGTAAGTATCGGATATCGTCTCCACATGGACTGGGCTAATAGCTTTAACCTTTGATTGCTGCACAAGAGGGAAAAGAAATAGTTTAATTGCTGTCATGAGATAATAAAGAAGATTGAAAATAAAGGATGAAAATATTCAGAGTAAAGAATGGGCCGGTATTGATCTGGTCTGTAGTGCAGGTGTTTGCAATGTCTAAGACTCCTCTGTTCTGTTGTAGCGCTTGTCGTGGCAGCACCTGCTGCGACAGCGGTCTGTTGTTGTCGCGGCAACGAACACACAACTCAGAACTTCAAGCTTGGCAAGAATCCCTGCTATGCCTTGGTCTATCCCTAGGTCCAAGTTTGTCGATGAACACGTCTTTGATGATACCTCCCGGCGTGAATCGAAGGATGAACACCGATGTTGTTGAATTCTTCCTTAGCCACTTAACCTCTTCCTATCCCTAGGTCCGAGATAGTTCAACCATAAACTGGAGAACCCGTACTTATTCCTTTCGTATACTTAACTCTTCCGATATTAAGTAAATGTGTAATCTCACAATGCTCTCCCGATACTCTTGCAAGATGTTTGAAACCAGAATAAGCAAACTTGAAGTCTATTTTATTGAACAGAAAAAGCCTAAAACAATGCAATCCTTGCAACTACTTTACAGAATCAACCTTTAGCCGCAGGGGGAAGTTTAGAACATGATGAGAAGGGGGAAACGAGTAGGGTTTAGGGGAAGACGGCTAGAGAGATAGATATCCTTCCCTACGTCGAATTACATGCCTTTATATAGGCCTTGAGTTCAAATTTTCTAATATGGCAAGAATACAAGTTTAAATTAAAGTACAACTCTATTAAAGACTAAATCTTCCGAGTATATGTCTTTAATTCGTCTTTCCTTCTTGCTTGGAGTTTCTTCCTTGAACTTTGGGCTTGGCATTCATTCTGATTTAGGGCTCAGAAAAATATAAGAGTGCTTCACGATATACCAGCTTAATTTCCTCTTTCTGTTGAGTTCCACTTTACTTCTTCCCTTCACCATTGCTGTCGTCCTTAGCTGCCATGGCAGCGGCCATGGCAGCGTCCTTCTTCTCAGTTGCAGTCTAGTGTTCCAGCTCTGCTTCTCCACTGCCCTTCATCTACTACATCAGCTACCTGCAAAAGCAACCAATTTTAGTAGAAACTGTGCCATTTAATATAATTGTGATGTATGGATGAAATCTATCCTAAATGCAATGCATTATGCTTGAATGCAGCAGAAATATGGGTTAAATAAGAGGTAAAATATAAAACTTTTACACACTCAACAAGCGTCGTCCGTGGCACTTGGGACATTGGTTTCGCCGGATAGATGCTACGTGTTTAGATCTCCCATGTGTTTCCTTTAATAATATTTATCAGGAAACAAATAGCATTGCAGATACGTTAGCCAAGTGTGGGGTGGACCGTGAGAACTCGTTGTGTGTTTGGGGTGATGCTCGTGTGACTTTGGCTTGAGGGCTGGTTTGGGGTTGTTGGCCAATAATTGTGTGGGACTACTCTGGACATGCTGGCTCGACCTGTGCGAGTGTAGTTGCCTGGTTGGGGTCGTGCGTGTGGTTGGTAGCGTTGGTCGCCCGAGTGCATAAGGTGATGTTGAGAATTTGTTTTGTTGGTTATTGAGTTAGTTTGTCGAGTTGTTAATTGTTATTTTGTTTGTGGACTGTGTGTTTTATGTTTTCACAATGTACTCTTTTCCTCCAACTTAGAATTAGGGAGTTTTTTTATGAGGCTTGTGACAACAGTATGAATTTTATGATTTCTTTTCATTAAAATCATACATATTCCGATAAAAAATAAATGATAAATTTAGTTATGCCAACAACAAACAAACAATTTCAAAACTATAAAACATAAGTAAAATATTAACTATTGAAACATGACAGTCTACACTACTTTTAGAAGATAATATGTAACTAATAGTCTACAATTCTAAATCATGATTCGTTTGTTCTAAAATGAACTAGATTTGATAATCTTTTCAACCATCTAAATTATCTCTTCTAATTTTACTCGTACGATTTATGACGAATTTCTGAAGTCATTGCAGTTTTTGGAAACAATCTGTTATCTTTTATTCTAACCTTTGCTCACTCAAAAGCTTAATAACTTCTAATATATAACTCGAAATTGAGAAATGTTTGTTTCAAATGAATCTAGACTTCTGTATGGTTATAGAAATATAAGAATCACTTCCTAATTTATCTTGTCGACTTTTTGGTGATTTTTCAAAGTCATTGCTAAAATTGTTTTCTAAGAAATCTATTGTCAAAATTTTATGACCTTTTCAACATTCAAATATTCATATATTTTAAAATACATATCGAAATTGATCGCCTTTTGTTTTAAACAAAACTAGACTGAATCACGTTTACGACAATGTATAGACTACTTTCTATATATTTTTTATAAAAATTATTGAGAATTTCAAAACTTATTCAAGTCGGTCATAATCAGGTTATGGGAGATTACATTTTTTTGAAAAATAGGTAAATTACCCTTATGACCATTCAACTTTGTAAAATATCGGAGATCCCTACGGATATTTTTCGGGGATCCTCACGATGATTTATACGGGTACGGTAGGTTATCACCACGGTTCAGATGTAGCAATCCCCGTCCCCATCTTTATTCGAGCTTCAGTGATAAAACTTTCACGTCCCTATCCTCGTGGGTAAAAATTTCGATTATTCCTCATACTCATCATTTATAATCCTCACAAGTTTTTTATTATTCCCCACACGATTGCCACCCTATCCCATAATATTCATACTCAAACTTCTCACCAGAATTTGTTTTCATAACATGAGTTTAAAACATTTAAAACACTTTGAATTAAAAGTTTATTTGTCGACAAAATAATTAAAAAATCATTTATTTTTAGTGTTAAAAATACAATTAATAGAGAGATGCACTAATTGACTGAGTGGTAAAAAATGCTCATATTATCTCATCTTGTATGAGTTTGAATTCTAATTTTATCTTGAAATATAAATATCTCTCTAGTTAATAAAAAATACAATTAATGAAAAAAATATAAGAAAAGGAAAAGAAACTTGAATGAGATGAACTAATTTGTAACATCAAATACATATTTGAAGGCTGGGCTTTGCCCTACAACTTTCAATCAATAACGTGCCTTTGCTATTCCAATGAACTGAGGTATTTTAATTCATTTTTATCATAATTTATGTTTGTTTTATTATATATATTTAAGTTTTATAGTTTTTTTCTATTCAAATTTTTTTTATAGCTACGTTTTTACAATGTCAACTTTTAAAATTACGATTTTAGTATCATAAATGAGATGTAAAACTTTCTTTTGAATAATGGTAGCGAGATTTCATTAAAAATAATAGAAAATAACACAAGTACAATACTCCTGAGAAATTTGGGGACTAAGTCCACAAAAAAAAAAAACTCATACAAAATAAATATAAAGCCCAAAAGTGCAAAAAAAGCTACTCTTTCCTTGAGATCGGCGCACATCATCAAGAATTCATAAACCTTCATGAACTTCCTTGTCTATATCCAAACGAGACTCTTAACGAAGTAAAAAAGGAGTGGTGAGCGAACCAAACGACCAAGCAAATTGATTCGCTACACAGTTCTGATTATATCGACAAACAACAATCAATGGGAATCAAACTTTCTATGACCACCGAAAAATCCAAATTAGAAAAAAGTGTTGTGTGGATCTCTGAGCGAAAATCAAACGACTGCTACAGGATGCAAAAATCATACCAAACAGTAGAAGAAACGTACCACTAAAGCAAATAAAACATGTCATAAGGGTAGAGGAAAAGCGTGCCACAAGAGCAAAGATTCTTATTAAAAATTAAAAACTCAAAAATATAAAAAATAAAAATTAAATAATTAAAAAGCAAGTGAAATAATAAACACCGACAACCGACAATTAACATAAAAATTGGTGCCACCGCCGACTAAGGAAAAGAAATGAAATAAGTATTGTGGCGCTAGTAGCAATGGAGAGAAAATTAGGGTTTGAAAAGTTTTATAACGATATAAAAATTAAAACTAAATGAGACGTAATTATCTTCTATGGTTCAAATATGTCTCCTCCTGATATCAATGAATTCTCTCAATTATCCAAGAAACCTCGACTGCCTGATGAAGTTCCACCGGGCGCCTCCCCTCAGCCGACTGGTTCGACGGTAACCATGGATTGTGACTCGACTGGCCCTGCATCGGTCTCCTACTAGGATAAAGTCACTGGCTCCCCTCAAGCGTCTGATGATGAAGAGCTTTACCCGATTGACGATGATGATATAGATCTCCTTGAAGAAGATGTTCGTGTTAGTGTGATCGATGGTATTCCGGCAATAGATTTCTCTGACCGTGTGCATCATCTTGCCCTTAAGAGCATGGATCTCACCTTGGTTGTCAAGGTCCTTGGTCGCAGGATAGGTTTTAATACCTTGTATAATCGGATATTCAATATCTGGAAGCCATCCCACCCTTTGAAACTTATTGATATCGAAAACGATTATTTCCTGGTTAAGTTTGCCGCACAGAGTGATTATCTGAAAGTTCTAACAGATGGACCTTGGACAATCTTCGGTCATTATCTCGCCGTCGAGCCATTGTCTATGGATTTCAGCTCTAGCCAATGTCACCCTCTTCGTATCATGGCTTGGGTTCGCCTTTCAGGTTTGCCGATCACTTGCTATAAGCATAATTTACTTGAAGCCATTGGATCTTAGATTGGGTCAGTGTTAAAATTGATCTTCATACTGATGCTGGAAATCGTGGGAGATTTGCTAGACTGGCAGTGAAGATCAACCTTTGTCTCCCCCTGGTCTAAAAAATTCTAATCAACGGAAGAGTTCAACTTGTCGAGTATAAATCCTTGCCCATAGTTTGCTACGGATATGGAACATATGGTCACGTCCAAGATCTCTATCCCAGATTGAATCCTCCATCTATTGTGACCTCTACAGATCCTGTTACATCTGCTCCAGCAGCTCCACCTCCGCCACCAGAACCTTATGGTCCCTGGATGGTTGTTGAGAGGCATTCTCGTCATCCTACCAAGGCTGCTCCCCCTCCAACCAAACCTGACGCCGGCTCACGTGGCACATCCTCCAGATTTAACCCCATATTTAAAGTGGATGACGATATTTCTCCAGCTCCCCCTCCGTTCGATCCTCCTACGACTACCCTGGGGCAACCTATTGTTAGTGATCCTGTTGTTGCAAGCCCCGACACTAATGATAATGCAAATGATCTTGCGCTTGCGAGTGCTGGGAAGGAAAACACCATTGATTCGTCAGACAAAGGGAAGGCAAAATCCCGTAATCCTCTAGTTGTTAAAAAACTATATGCTCTTGTTCTAACTCCCCGCAACCTGAATATTCTTCCCCTAAGTCCCAAGGGTAGTGCAGGGGCGAGTAGTAGCCACTTGCAAAATCCCAAAGTGCAAGTTGCAACTGATATGTCAAACAAGCATGTTGTGGTCTCTATGCTAGCAGATTCCAACTCGGCTCCCACATCTATTTCTGGCTCTCGAGGCTTGGTCAAAAGTGTTGACGGGAAGTTACCCTCTAAAGCCTTAGTCTTTGGTTCTCAATTAGCCACCAAGCGAAGCTCTTCAATGGCTCTTGATTTGATTAATGCGAGTAGCCCAAGTTTGTCGCTAGCTCCTCCTCGACCTTCCGATGATCGGTCGAACATGATCGAATGATATGGGTTCCGATCTCATACCTCTCCTTATGATGAATTCAAAAATTATAGTATGGAATGCGCAAGAATGCGACCGTTCTGAATTTATTCGCTTTGCTAAGCAATACATGCGTGATTAAAGGCCTAATGTTTTCGTTTTTGTTGAAACCCGTATTAGTGGCGAGTCTGCTTCAATGGTGATCAAAGCTCTTGGTTTCACTCATTCTTTCCGAGTTGAGGGTGCCGGGTTCTCTGGAGGTATTTGGTTATGTTGGTTTGATAGTATCTCTATCGATATCATTTTCTGTCATTTCTCGTTCATCCTTTGCAGGATCTCCTATCCACATTCGTCTTCATCGTTCTTAGCCACCATTGTTTATGCCAGCCCCAACTATCGTCATCGACGTGCTCTTTGGTCATATTTGCGTGACATTCACTCCCAGGTCTCCGAGCCATGGGTCATAATTGGCGATTTCAATGCCACTTTAGCTCCTTGTGATAGGAGAGGTTGTGCTAATTCTTCTAAACATGACCCTGATTTTCAGGATTTGGTCTTTGATTGTGGCCTTTCGGATCTTGGGTTTCATGGTCCTGAGTTTACCTGGTACAAGGGAGCCATCTTTGTAAGGTTGGATCATACCTTATGCAACGACCTTTTGCTAAATACCTATCCGGCTGCTAATGTGCAACACCTCCTTCGCATGAATTCGGATCACAGACCTCTCTTACTTTCTTCTAGTCCACCTGCTTGTTCTATGAGGTTCTCTCCTTTCCGGTACTTTTCAGGTTGGACGCTTCACTCAGATTTTGCCCGTTTTGTTTGGGACAATTGGCATTCTTTTATGCCACTCATAGATACAATGCATTCTTTCACTCACGCGGCCGTGCAGTGGAATAATTGCGTTTCTGGAAGCATTGGCCAAAATAAAAAGTCTCTCATGGCTCACCTTCGTGGTGTCCAACGTTGCCTAGACTAGCGACGCTCTTCGAATATGGTCAAGCTTGAAGCAAAGTTACTTGAAGAGCTTGAGACTGTCCTTGAACAAGAAGAGCTTCTTTGGAAGAAAAAATCATCTGCTGATTGGATCCAATTTAGCAACCAGAACACCAAATATTTTCACGCCTTAGCTATGGGTAAAATGAGACGTGCCGGGATATCCATGCTTAAAATTGATGGCGATAACTGGTGTTCGGATTCTGATCTTCTACGAGAAGAGGCTACATCTTAATTCTCTAATCTCTTTGATATTGGGGACATTCCTGATGATGTATATCCTTTTTGACATTGCTTCCCACTTATTTCGCAGGCTTCCTTATCAGCTCTTGACCGTGTGCCCTCTTCTGATGAAATTAAATATGCTCTATTCTCTACGACACCTCTTAAATCTCCGGGTATTGATGGTCTTCATGCGCATTTTTTCTAGAAAAATTTGAACGTTGTTAGTCCTTCAATGTGTGCCATGATCCAGGATCTTTTCAACATGGTTGAATTAGATCACGAGTTCAATAAAACCTCAATCATTCTCATCCCAAAGATCAATTCGCCGGAAACTTTTGCTGACTTTCAGCCAATTAGCATGTGCTCGGTGATATACAAGCTAGTTACCAAGTTGATTGTACGCAGCCTTCAACCTCTTATGCCCTCTTTGATTGGTCCGACTCAAACTAGTTCCATCAAGGGGCGGAACATTACTGAAAATATTATTGTTAATCAAGAAATCATCCACTCTATGGAAGCTAAAAAAGGCCTACATGGTTGGATGTCTATTAAAGTAGATCTCCAAAAGGCGTTTGATCGTTTGCATTGGTCTTTTATTTTAGATACTTTAGCCGACATTGGCTTCCCTTATATCTTGTCTCGGATTATCACAAATTGCATTACTTCTCCTTCAATGTGTGTTCAATGGAATGATGGTCTTAGCCGCTGCTTTCATCCTCAAAGGGGTATCCGCCAGGGTTATCCCCTTTCATCCTATCTTTTCAACTTAACTATGGAAAGGCTTGGGCATTGCATTTCCCATTCGATTGCTAATGGTGTTTGGTCACCTTTCAAATTGGCTCGTAATGGCTCACGTATCTCTCACCTATTCTTCGCAGACGACTTGATTTTATACGCGATGGCGGACATCACTAATGCCATGGATATTAAAAGCATCCTGGATCTTTTTGGCACTTATTCTGGCCATCGTGTCAACAAGCAAAAGACCACAATTGTTTTCTCTCCTAACACTGAAGCTAGTCTCCAGCGTCTAATTAGCGAGAGACTCGGGTTTAGAATTGTCACCAATCTCAGCAAATATCTTGGAACCCTATCCGACATAAGGGTGCAACAAACGATAGATTTGACTTTCTTTTTGACAAGAATCATTCTCGTCTTGATGTCTGGTCCACGAAAAAGCTATCGTTCACGGGCAAAATCACCTTGGCAAAATCCGTTCTTTTTAGCATTCCATCCTATTTGATGCAAACGTCTGCTCTACCTCCATCCATTTTCTTGGAAATTGAGAAAATTGTGCGACATTTTATTTGGGGGGCATCCGCTAGTTCTAAGCCATTCTCTCTTGTAAATTTGGATGCCATTTGTCAGCCTATCGCTCGTGGTGGTCTTGGCCTTCGCCGTACCAAGGATTTTAATTCAGCTTACTTGATGAAGACATGTGATGCCCTTGTCCATTCCTCGGATGCCTTTTGGATTAAAGTCTTGCGCAAAAAATATCGTGTGGATGTCTATTGTCCTTCAATCATCTCACGGTCTAATTGTCAACCTTCTGGAGATCTCTGGCGAAAGTTTGGCCCTCCTATCATGGAAACATTGCATGGTCCATGTGTGATGGTGCAAGTGCCCACTTTTGGACTAATTTATGGATTCCCGACCTTGGGATTTTGTCGAATTTTCGTTCTCCTATGGCGCAGTTTGATTCCGTTACCACAGTTCATGAGTTTTCCTCGCCTACTGGAAGATGGGATTGGGACCATATTGCTCTTCATCTTTAACCTCTTGCGTTGGCCTACATTCAAAATATCCCCCTCCCAATCCCGCTCTCGGCTTGGATGTTTGTTACTGGCAAGGTAATCAGAATCGCCTTTTCTCAGTCAAGAGTGCATATGTTCACAACTCCATTTATAGTTGGAATGAAATTGATCCATGTTGGAAGATGTTATGGTCTTTGAACGTACCAGAAAGGATTCGTGGTTTTCTTTGGTTAGCAATTCAAGATAAGTTGCTCACTAATTCTATCCGTTTCTCACGACACCTTGCTTCATCTTCCGTGTGTGATATTTGTGGATCGAGTGAAGAATCTCTTCTTCATATTCTTCGTGATTGCCCGGATATGCGTTCTCTTTGGGCCCTGACCATCTTGGTCAATCATTTTTCATACTCCCTCTTCGTGATTGGTTGTTGGGTAATTTAGCCAGTTCGTCTCTTTGCTCGTTGATTGCAGGCCCTTGGAACCTGCTGTTCGCCTCCCCAATACGACAAGCATGAAAACGTCGTAATGGTGCAATCTTTCAAGGTGAATTACTTGACCCAACTTTGCTGCTAAACATTAGTTTATCTTGGGCACGACTCTATGTCTCCTCCGTTCAACGTTGGCCTGCGCGTAACCACACGGTTGAGATGATCTAGTGGCAAGCTCCTCCACAAGGCTGGCTTAGCATTAATTCTGATGGCTCGGTTTCCACCACGCTCAACTTTGGCTCAATAGGAGGTGTTCTTCGAGATCATAATGGTAACTTCCTTGTCTCTTATAATAAACGCGTCGACATCTCCATTGTCTTACAAGCTGAGCTTTGGGGTGTATACGAGGGTCTTCGTCTTGTTTATGGCCAAGGTCATGGTGGAGTCGTTGTCCAACTTGACAGTTCTGACGCGTACCGATCGCTCTCCAACCCCTCGACCTCAAGTCCGCACGCGCTGGTCTGGGCCATATCTTCTCTTCTTGATCACTCATGGACTGTCAACTTTGTTCTCATCCGTTGCGAAGCAAATATATCGGCTGATTTTATGGCCAAACTTGTAGGCCCTCCTGATGGTTCTCTTATGCTTTATTCCTCCCCCCATCTTGATCTTCTTGGATTATTACATAGGGATACTTTTGGCCCTCTCTACGCCCGACTAGTAGGGATCTAATGTAACAGCTACAACCTCTCTTTCATTCAAAAAAAAACTAAATGAGATGTACAACTTATTCATTAAGATTATGACGTTGTATCATAACATTCATTTTTGCTATATCAAAATATAATGTGATTATTAACACAATGTTTAGATAGGAGAATGTTAGAAAAAGGAAATGATAAATTTATTTTGGATAGTTAGAATTAACGATGATGAAAATTTTAATTTTTTTGTTTGGTTAAACGTTTAAAGGATGCTTTTATTATTTTATCTTATATAAATTCGAACTTTGACATATGTTTAATAATATAATATCTCTTTATTTAATTTTTAAAAATACATAATGCCAAAAAATTCCCTAAATTTTGACAAAATAGTCATTTTGGCTCATTTTTGGAACCAATTTAACCCCCAACGTTTCATTTTGAGTAAAAATGGCCCCTCTGTGGATGAATACTGTTAGTCAACTGACGATAAAAAACTTGAAATCACTTGACAGAATGATGCGTCAGAAGAAAAAAAATATTTTATATAATTTTATAAAAATATTTTTGACTGATGTGTCATTATGTAAAGTCAACATATTTGTCTATATGACACTGCTATCGTGACATGCACTGCCATGTAGGTTTGTCACGTCATTTCAAGCTGCTTATCGTCAGTTGACTAACAATTTTCATCCATAGAGGGGCCATTGTAACACCCCTAAAATTTCTATAATTTTAAGGTATGTAATTAGAGGTTTTAAAAAATGGATAACGACAACCAAAGGATTTAAACTCGTGACCCTTGGCTGTGTATCACTTGACTTATCCATTTGAGCTAAGGTAATTTCTGGTTATGTTTACCTCAGTTTTTTATGCTATTCGTTTCGTTTAGGCCAAAATTAAATAAAGATTTGAACCACCCACCTACCGAATTGAATGCTCATTCGAATCTGAAAAAAAATTACCAGATCCAAAAGTTTTCCCCAACTAACCTTTCATTTACCCCAACCATTCATGCCCTGATCTCCGTCACCACCCAACCGTGGTGTGCATCGTCGCCACCAATTGAAGTGCTGTCGCATCCCGACCCCAGCCCCGTTCTCCACTCGCGATGAACAACTGTCGTCTGTCGTGAAAATCTGTTTGTGTGTTCGTCAGAAAAGCATAGAGCCTTCTCTATTTTCTGTTATTTTCGGCCACTTTCGTCATCCTTGTGATACATGACCGCCTGATCCGAACTCCCTATGTTGAGGCGAGTGTTGAGTGTGCAAAAGTTCTACTTTTTACCCCTTATTTACCCCATATTCATGCTGCATTCAAGCATATTTCATTGCATTTAGGATAGACTTCAATTATACATCACAATTATATAAAAAGGCACATTTGCTACTGATTTTGGTTACTTTTACAGGTAGCTACTATAGCAGACTCAGGGCAGTGGAGAAGTAGAGCTGGAACACAGGACTGAAGTCGAGAAGGACGCTGCTGCCGAGGCCGCTGCCGTGGCAGCTAAGGACGACAACAATGGTGAAGGAAAAAAAGTGAAATGAAGCTCGACATAAAGAGGAAATTAAGTCGGTCTGTCGTGGATCACTCATATATTTTTCCGAGCCCTAGATCAGAATGAAGGCCAAGCCCAAAGTTCAAGGAAGAAACTCCAAGGAAGAAGAAATGACGAATTAAAGACATCTACTCTGAAGATTTAGTCTTTAATAGAGTTGTACTTTAATTTAAACTTGTATTCTTGCCATATTAGAAAACTTGAACCCAAGGCCTATATAAAGGCTTGTAATTTGACCTAGGGGGGATATCTTATTCTTTAGCCGTCTTCCCCTAACCCTGGTCGTTTCCCCCCTTTTCATCATGTTCTAAACTTCCCCTAGGGCTAAGGGTTGATTCTGTAAAGTAGTTGCAAGGATTGCATTGTTTTAGGATTTTTCTCTGTTCAATAAAATAGACTTCAAGTTTGCTTATTCTGGTTTTCAACATCTTGCAAGAGTATCGGGAGAGCATTGTGAGATTATACATTTACTTATTATCGGGAGAGTTAAGTATACGAAAGGAATAAGTACGGGTTCTCCAGATTATGGTTGAACTATCTCAGACCTAGGGATAGGACGAGGTTAAGTGGCTAAGGAAGAATTCAACAACATCGGTGTTCATCCTTCGATTCACGCCGGGAGGTATTATCAAAGACGTGTTCATCGACATACTTGGACCTGGGGATAGGACAAGGCACAGCAGAGATTCTTGCCAAGCTTGAAGTACAGAGTTGTGTGATCACTGCCGCGATATCAACAGACCTCTTCCGCCGCAGGTGCTGCCGCGACAGGAGCAACGACATAACAGGGAGTCCTAGACATTGCAACACCCACATTACTAAGCAAATCAATACCGGCCTATTCTCTATATCCTGATTTCTTTAATCCTTTATCTTCAGTATTCTTTAATATTCCTTTACAAACAATTAAAATTATCTTCTTTCTTGTGCAGCGATTCAAGGTTAAGGCTATTTCTAATCCCTGTGGATTCGACATCCGATACTTCGTGTATCACTTTACTATTTGCGTCGTGTACACTTGCACTCTATTGCGATAGACTCTTTTACACGCTACAAGTTTTTGGCGCCATTGCCGGGGACTGGCAACATATCTTTACCCTACTTTTACTGCACATTCTTTTAATTTTTCTATTTTTAATTTGGATTGTTCACCCTGTGCATTTCACAAGGTCTTTCGTTTGCTTATGCGCAGATCTCAACGAGGCAAAGAACTTGAGCACAAGTTAGACCTTGAAATCGAACGATCGTGCAACCTCAGGAAACGAGTCCGCCTCCTAGTAGAAAGAAACGAGTACCTGGAGGAAAAATTAGAAGCAATGGTGAACGGAAGACACGAAGACATGAGGAAAACCCAAGGGAATCCCCAAGATCCTAACGATCCTATCGGAGATGGAGGAAACGGACAACCTTCCGATCCTCCTGCTGCTGAGGCTGCACGCCGGTCATGCCGTGATTACATGATCAATGATCATGTGGAACTAGAGACCACCCTGCCAGACGTGGAAGCTGAAAATTTCGAGCTGAAACCTGTCATGTTCAGCATGATTAATTCCGCTGGCCAATTTAGTGCTGCTGCTACAAAGGATGCTAGGGAACATCTAAAAATGTTCCAAGAAATCTGTGGTTCGTTTAGACTACCAAGAGTAAATCTGGAGATATTGAGGCTTCGGTTATTTCCTCATTCATTGAGGGACAGAGCTAAAACTTGGTGGAACAAACTAATACCGGGTTCAATACGAACATGGGCAGATTTAACTCGTGAATTTTTATCTCATTTTAACCCTTCCCATTTATCTGAGCGATTACATAACGAAATTTCTACTTTTTAACTGGAAGATGATGAGCCAATGCACGAGGCATGAGACAAGTTTACTACTCTTCTGAGGAATTTCCCGATGCACGGATTCCCTGTTTGGATTCAAGTCATCAAATTTTACAATGCCGCCAACCTACAGACTCGCATGCGAATCGATTCAGCAGCCAATGGGTTGTTGTTAGATAAAGATCCGGATGAAGCCATGGTAGTATTAAAGAATTTGGCAAAGAATGAAGAGCAATTTCCCACAGCAAGGAGAGGTAAATGAGTACTAGCTGTAAAGGATTATGAGGCCGATAACTCCCTAAAGACACATGTTGCGTACCTCACAAAGGCAGTAGAGAATTTGCTAAAGAAAGATTCAAAACCTATCTACTCTGCAGAAGAGGTATGTGAAACTTGCAGTGGGAATCATAGTTCGGAAGACTGCCCGCTACAGCTAGAGGAAGGGATGTATGTTGGAAACTTCAACAAGCAAAGGAACTATGACTCCAACAACTACAATCCCAACTGGAGGAAAGATCCCAAATTCTCTTGGAGAAACCCAAACAATGCCCTGAATCCTCAAGTACAGAACACTCAAAATCAGGGGCACCTAGACTTCTGACTCGACAGCAACCGCAATAGCCACCGGCAGCCACACCTAGTATACTGGAGCAGACCTTGGCCACGTTTATGTCACAAATAGGAACTTACATTGCAAACATGGATCACTTTGTCAAGAAGACTGAGTCGTTCATGGATAAAGCAGAGATGCGAATGACTAATCATGAAGCTACTTTGAAATCACTGGAGACACAGATGGGCCAAGTTTCCCAGCATATTAAGCCAAGGCAGAACGGAGGATTCCCTAGCGATACTGAGGTCGCTAGACAACTCACACATGAGCAGTGCAAAGCTATAACAACTAGGAGTGGGAAGAAAATACCAAGGCCGGAGAAGAAAGCTGAACCAACCCTAAAATCGACTGCCGCGAACGCTGCCCTGACAAACGATAAACAGCCTGCTGCCACCACACCTGTCACGACAGCTGAAGGGACAGAGGACAAGGATGAAGAACCTAAGCCTCCTCAGATCCGAATACCATGGGAAGGACACATTAAAGATTATCGTCCTCCACCTCCTTTTCCACAACAGCTACAGAAGCAAAAACAAGAGTTCCAGCTTAAGAAGATCTATGATATTTTTAAGCAGGTCCATATCAATATTCTGCTGTTAGATGCCATCAAGGAGATGCCTGGTTATGCAAAATTTCTCAAGGATGCCATGTCGAAGAAATCCAGACTTG
Organism: Hibiscus tridactylites; assembly: GCA_958450335.1. NCBI lineage: Eukaryota > Viridiplantae > Streptophyta > Magnoliopsida > Malvales > Malvaceae > Hibiscus > Hibiscus tridactylites. The sequence continues at coordinate 43,003,564 of OY288286.1, forward strand.
GGGAATTTGAGACGGTTAAACTGAAAGAAGGATGCATGACTATTCTGCACAAGCATCCACCCTAGAAAAAGAAGGACCCTGGGAGCTTTATAATACCATGCATAATCGGTGATAAATTCGTGGGGTAAGGCACTTTGTGATCTAGGTGCTAGTATTAATTTAATGGCAAAATTTGTATTCCAGAAATTAGGTATTGGACGAGCACGACCCACGACAGTTATGCTGCAGCTGGCAGACCGCTCTTACGTGCAACCAGAAGGGAAGATTGAAGATATTCTGGTAAGAGAGGATAAATTTATTTTTCCTGCTGATTTTCTTGTTTTAGATTGTGAAGCAGATGAGAATGCACCAATCATCCTGGGGCGACCCTTCTTAGCCACAGACAGATCACTGATTGATGTAGAAAAGGGAGAACTCATTATGAGAGTGAATGATCAAGAGATCAAGTTAAATGTTCTCCAAGCAATAAAACACGCTGATGCAGAAGAAGAATGCAAGGCTATCACAGAAGTAATCCTTGACCAACCCTGCATCAGGTCGGACTACCATGACATCAAATTTGGCCATTGTCCCAACAGCCACTTGGAAGACTGTCACGGCAACGACGACGACAACAGGTCCTCAGATTCTGACATATCTGACACTGAAGATCATGAGGAGGTAAACTCGATAGGCAATCGTCCAGGTAAGTTATTCGAGCCCTTAAACTATACCTCAAATGAACATATCATCCAAAAGTCATCAACTATAGAACCACCTGTTCTAGATCTTAAGCACCTGCCAGAGCAGCTTAAATATGTTTTTCTTAGATTAAATGATATGTTGCCCGTAATCATCTCTTCCAAGTTGATATCCAAGGCACTGGATGGACGATAGCTGATATCCAAGGCATCAGTCCAGCACTATGCATGCACAAAATTCTCCCCGAGGATGATCATAAGCCGACCATTGATGCCTAGAGATGTTTGAATGATGTTATGCGAGAAGTGGTTCGAAAAGAAATTATCAAATGGCTAGACGCTGGGATAATTTATGCCATCTCGGATAGTAAGTGGGTGAGCCCGGTGCAGTTCGTTCCTAAGAAGGGAGGAATAACCGTGGTGACCAATGAAAGAAACGAATTAATCCCAACCAGGACTGTGACCGGTTGGAGGGTTTGTATGGACTACCAGAAGCTTAACAAAGCTACCCGGAAGGACCACTTTCCCCTGCCTTTTATTGATCAAATGCTTGATAGATTAGCGGGAAAGCCTTATTACTGTTTTCTTGATGGTTACTCAGGTTATAACCAAATAGCCATCGCACCGGAGGATCAAGAGAAAACGACTTTCACTTGCCCATACGATACTTACGCTTTCCGGAGAATGCCATTTGGACTTTGCAACGCATCAGCAACCTTCCAAAGGTGTATGATGGCGGTATTCTCCGACATGGTGGAGGATTTCCTGGAGATATTTATGGAAGATTTCTCTATCTTTGGAGATAATTTTGAAAGCTGCTTAGGCAACCTACAGAAAGTGCTCGAAAGATGCGAGAAAGCGAACTTGGTATTAAACTAGGAGAAATGTCACTTCATGGTGGATGAAGGGATCGTCCTAGGCCATAAGGTAAGCTGCCGCGACATAGAAGTCGATAGAGCAAAGATTGAGGTGATTGAAAAGCTGCCACCTGCCACCACAGTCAAGGGAATTCGGAGTTTCTTAGGGCATGCTGGGTTTTATCGAAGGTTTATAGCGAATTTTTCGAAGATCACCAAGCCTTTATGCCACCTACTAGAGCAGAATCGTCCATTCGACTTCAATACTGAATGTACTGAGGCATTCAGAGTTTTGGAAGAGAAATTGGTCACATCCCCAATCGTACAGCCACCGGACTGGAAGTTGCCATTCGAAATTATGTGTGATGCCAGTGATTACGCTGTAGGGGTAACACTTGGGCAGAGGAAGGACAAGCTGTTCAACGTAATTTATTACGCCAACAAAACACTTAACGATGCCCAAGTAAATTACACCACAACAGAGAAGGAACTGTTAGTAGTGGTGTTTTCAATTGACAAGTTCTGATCCTACATACTTGGAATGAAAGTGGTGGTCCACACAGACCACTCTGCACTGAAATATCTGTTTTCTAAAAAAGACGCAAAGCCTAGACTGATTTGTTGGATTCTGCTGCTGCAAGAGTTCGACATAGAAATCAAGGATAAAAAGGGGACAGAAAACCAAGTTGCAGATCACTTGTCAAGATTAGAGAGGGGAAAGAGTCTCCCAACAGACAAGACACACATACTGGAGACCTTCCATGACGAGCAGTTGTTCGTTGCCACAAGCACTGCCGCGACAGCCATGGCGGCAGGTAAGTTTTCTGAACTCCCCTGGTATGCTGATTTCGTTAATTATTTAGTTAGCGGAATATTTCCTCCTGAACTTAATTATCAAGCTAGGAAGAGGTTCCAAAATGATGTTAAGCATTATTATTGGGACGAACCTCTTCTTTTCAAAAATTGTGCAGATCAGATTATCAGGAGGTGTATACCACAGGATGAGCATGAAGCTGTGCTTCATCACTGCCATGCTTCACAATATGGAGGACACTTAGGTGGTAATAAAACTGCTACCAAGGTTTTGCAGTCTGGTTTTTATTGGCCTTCACTGTTCAAGGATGCCCAAGCATTTTACAAAAAGCTATGACAAATGTCAACGGGCTGGAAACATCTCAAGGAGACATGAGATGCCGCTGCAAAACATCCTTGAAGTCGAAATCTTCGATGTTTGGGGGATTGATTTCATGGGACCGTTCCCAGCATCATGTGGGAATCTTTATATCCTCCTAGCAGTGGACTACGTGTCCAAATGGGTTGAAGCGATCGCCACACAGAAAAATGATGCCAAGATTGTTCAGAGATTTCTACATAAGAACATTTTTTCCAGATTTGGCATCCCTAAGGCGATCATCAGTGATGAAGGGAGGCATTTTGATAATAGGGTAATAGCTGCTGCCTTAAGGAAATATGGCGTTAAATTTCGGATCGCAACAGCTTATCACTCTCAGACAAATGGACAGGCCGAAATATCTAACAGAGAGGTAAAAAACATTCTTGAGAAGATGGTTAAACCAACTCGAAAGGACTAGTCCTTACACCTCAATGATTCACTATGGGCCTAGAGAACAACATTTAAAACTCCATTGGGAATGTCACCCTACCGGCTGATATATGGAAAAAACATGCCATCTACCTGTTGAGATAGAGCACAGAGCATACTGGGCCATCAAGGCAGTGAACATGGACTTGGAAAAGGCAGGACAAAAGAGGTTACTTGACTTGAATGAGATTGAAGAAATTCGAGCAATGGCCTATGACAATGCAAGGATTTACAAGGACAAAACAAAGAAGTGGCATGACAAGAAATTGCTGCCACGATAGTTCTGCCCCGGGCAGCTTGTGTTGTTATTCAACTCTAGGTTGAAACTCTTCCCAGGGAAGCTGAAATCTAGATGGTCTGGCCCATTTCAAGTTGTGCAAGTTTTTCCTCATGGTGCTATCATGATCAAATCCTTAAAAGACGAGTACCAATTTAAAGTCAACGAACAGAGACTGAAGCATTATCAGGGGACTGAAGCCCCAAGAATGCAGGAAGTGGTTACTTTAGGAGATGCCCCTCATGGCATCCCTAATTTAACTTAATTTTATTTTTATTATTTTTTATTATATATATATATATTTATTAGGAAATTAGAATTATTTATTTTTAAGAACTAAGTTTTTATTTTAATTATTTTTAGGAAATAAAGGAGACAAGGAGAGGAGAAGAAGTGAACTAGCCCACCATCTCACCAGCAGCCCAAAAAGCCCAAATGAGGAGCCTGTCGTCATAGCTATCGCGACAGACACGGAAAATATAGCCTGTCAACACGCTATCGCGGCAGACACGCAAACACGTAACAGACGCGCAGCAGACACGAAAACGCATGACAGACGCGTTAGAAACTGCGTAACAGCTGGCCCTATTATTCGTGCCTGCCGTTACAAGTCCAATGGACACCAACCTCTTCATCTATATTTACACCAACCTCTTCACCTCACTTTTACTCTCTCTACTTGCTTTCTCTCTAGATTTACATTTCCTTTCATTTTTCTACAATCACTTGCAACTATGAGTACCAGGAACACAATGAGAAGTGCTGCCTCAAGCTCTACTGCAGCAGCAGCCACTCCCAGCCATGACAGAATCACAAACCTTTGCCACCATAGATTCCAATGACCGATACTACACCTCCGTCCAGAAAAGGGAGATGTGGGAATAGAAAGGGTTCATCTACACCAAACGAACGGAGTACCTCGGGCTCGAACCATTCATTGCCCGCAAGATCAAAGCACTTCAATGGCATATGTTTGCTGCCCAACCTGAGGAAATGAACGTCACTCTAGTCAGAGAATTTTATGCTGTCATCGACAGAAAAGACACGACAACCATGATAGTACGTGACAAGGAAGTCCCTCTTGAGCCGGAGTACATTAACACCCTCTACGGACTCTACGTCGGCATAAAGGAAGATGGGCATAAGAGGTTCGTGGAGAGCCTGTCGGTAGCAGATTACGACGCTGTCATGGCAGAACTAACAGAGGAAGGGACCCAGTGGAATACAGACCCAAAACACCCACAGAAGGTGAAACGAGCTCAACTCACCCCCGAAGCAAAACTGTGGAACACCTTCGTGAAAAAGAGGATTATGCCTTCCTCACACAACAGCACAGTGGATTAACCCAGGTTAGCTCTCGTTCATTCCATTTTAAACGAGAGACCCATTAATGTTGGTCGCTATATTCGGGAAGGGATTTTGGACTGTGCACTACGGCCATCGGGACCCCTTGTCTTCCCCTACCTCATCACAGAAATCTACCGTGGCCATAATGTCCCTAAAATTGCCGAAGATTTGAAGGTTTGAGGAAATGGATGGACGGAGAAAAATATCTTTTGTTTGATGGAACTGAAAGCTGCAACACCAATCTCCTGCTTCAACCCATCTACCGCGGCAGGTGAGCCGGCAAAGCCTACCCAGACAGAGCCTGCCGCCGCAGAACAGAGGCAGCAGCTCCACAACAGACTCCTCCACCCAAATCCTAGCTACCCTGCAGAAAATGGAGGAATGGCAGCTGGGTCTGATGAGCTTTATCCACGACTTCACAACAGCAACGGTACATTTCATTAAAAGCAATTTAAATTTTCCAAATGTACAGTTCCCTGTCTTCCCCGGTTATTATTTTGCTGAACCTACACTTGCCCATACCCCTACCCCTGCTGCCACATCGAGAACACCTTCTGCTGCGTCCACTCCAACCCCGACCGTGACAGCTGCAGGTGGCAGCCACACTGCCACTGCCTCTGCCAAGGGAGAAAAGCGAAAGGAGCCACCGTCCGACCTCGACGAATTTATTGCTAGTTTCTCATCCTTCTCAATTTGGGAGGAATCCGATGGCGAGCCCTTTGTCAAGAGGAACCTTTCCAAAGAATTCACTCAGATGAAGCGGCAGAAACCCAACACCGGTGACGAACCATCCGGCCAAGGGAAGTCTGACAGCAGCAACAGTAGCAGCAGTGGTAGCAGTAGCAGCAGCTCTTCCGATGAGGTTCAAGTGCTAGAGAAACTATCCCAGATCTCACCTACTCGCATCCAACCCTCGAGGGAAGCTAAGAAAAAGACTACCTCCACCTCTCCGAGTCATCTGCCGGCACCGACGATGAAGGTCACTGCCCACCGGTAGATACAGATTAACAGCAGCAGCAGCAACGACGGCAACACTCAAAATTTAAGTTTTTATCTTATATTTGTTGTCTGCTATTTTATTATAATTGCGATGTTTTTACTTTCTTTTCATCATTCTGTCATCATGCATTGAGGGCAATGCAACCCTTGAGTTTGGGGGTGGCATCCCTCCATTAATGAAGTGTCTATTATGTTTAGAATTTGTGTCTAAGTGTTAGTTTATTTTTGCTTAAAAAAAAATTTGGCTTAAAATTTTGAACTTTTATTATCTGATGCTGCCATCTCTGTCGTGATAGCCCCTTAAAAATATTTTAGGAAGTAAGTAGAGCCTTAGTATAGTTCTGAAAAACTGAAACACTTTGTGACTTACTTGATAAAAGACTTTCTCTAGCATACTTAGAATAGAAAACTTAGAACTTAGAGTAGAAAGAGACTAGAAACTCAGGAAACCTAGAGATGCCTATCACTGGCTCTAGGAAAATAACCAGAGAAAAACTTCTAGAGGTGCCTATCACCGGCTCTAGATAGTTAACTAGAGGTGCCTGAAATACTGGCTCTAGTAGAAAAGAGAAAAATTCCAACAAAGAAGGAAGACAACTAGAGGTGCCCGTTACTGGCTCTAGTGAAAAAATTGAATTAAGTCTCGAAGGAAAACTCTAAAAAAGCTAAGTATAATATTATAGTTGCTAGGGAAGTTTATATTCAAGTATACTTTTGCTCTAAGCATATCCTTAAATATTTGAACAGGTGCTAAACATGATGGGGATGGTATTGTGGATAAGGATTGTTCACTAACGTAAGCCAAGAATATATATATATATGTATGTATGCATGCATGTTAGTTAGGTTGCATTTGCTTGAGGACAAGCAAGGATTCGAGTTTGGGGGTGTGTTAAGTGTGCAAAAGTTCTACTTTTTACCCATTATTTACCCTTTATTCCTGTTGCATTCAAGCATATTTCATTGCATTTAGGATAGATTTCAATTATACATCACAATTATATAAAAAAGCATAGTTGCTACTGATTTTGGTTACTTTTACATGTAGCTGCTGTAGCAGATTCAGGGCAATGGAGAAGCAGAGCTGGAACACAGGACTGAAGTCGAGAAGGACGATGCTGCCGAGGCCGCTGCCGTGGCAGCTAAGGACGACAACAATGGTGAAGGAAAAAAGTGAAATGGAGCTCGACAGAAAGAGGAAATTAAGCCGGTATGTCGTGGAGCACTCATATATTTTTCCGAGCCCTAGATCAGAATGAAGGCCAAGCCCAAAGTTCAAGGAAGAAACTCCAAGCAAGAAGAAAGGACGAATTAAAGACATCTACTCTGAAGATTTAGTCTTTAATAGAGTTGTACTTTAATTTAAACTTGTATTCTTGCCATATTAGAAAACTTGAACCCAAGGCCTATATAAAGGCATGTAATTCGACCTAGGGGGGACATCTTATTCTCTAGCCGTCTTCCCCTAACCCTAGTCGTTTTCCCCTTTTCATCATGTTCTAAACTTCCCCTAGGGCTAAGGGTTGATTCTGTAAAGTAGTTGCAAGGATTGCATTGTTTTAGGATTTTTCTCTGTTCAATAAAATAGACTTCAAGTTTGCTTATTCTGGTTTTCAACATCTTGCAAGAGTATCGGGAGAGCATTGTGAGATTATACATTTACTTAATATCAGGAGAGTTAAGTATACGAAAGGAATAAGTACGGGTTCTCCAGTTTATGGTTGTACTATCTCAGACCTAGGGATAGGACGAGGTTAAGTGGCTAAGGAAGAATTCAACAACATCGGTGTTCATCCTTCGATTCACACTGGGAGGTATTATCAAAGACGTGTTCATCGACAAACTTGGACGTAGGGATAGGACAAGGCACAACAGGGATTCTTGCCAAGCTTGAAGTACAGAGTTGCGTAATCGCTACCGCGACATCAACAGACCTCTGCCGCCGCAGGTGCTGCCGCGACAGGAGCAATGACAGAACATAGAGTCCTAGACATTGCAACACCTACATTACTGAGCAAATCAATACCGACATATTCTCTATATCCTGATTTCTTTAATCCTTTATCTTAAGTATTCTTTAATATTCCTTTACAAACAATTAAAATTATCTTCTTTCTTGTGCAACAATTCAAGGTTAAGGCTATTTCCAGTGCCTGTGGATTCGACATCCGATACTTCGTGTATCACTTTACTACTTGCATCGTGTATACTTGCACTCTATTGCGATAGACTCTTTTACACGCAACATCGAGCAAAACCTTGGTCGTTGATCTCGGTTCCATCGCTGGTAAGGGCGTCATTGGAGCTATGCTATCTTTCTGATCGTTTTTCCTATTTTGGTACCCCGAGACTCGCCCGATCGTTCGTCTGCTCAGTCCAGCTCCTCCTGATTCGCTCACCAGCGCGCACCTATAGTTAATCGATCTAGCACCGCTGTAGAGCGTAGTGAGGTGGGTGCTTAGTAGATTCTTTCAACTAGCTTTTGAGGTACTTGAGACTTGCCCGAATGTTCATCTGCTCACCCCAGCTCCTCCCGATTCGCACACCAGCGCGCACCCATAATTACTAGATCTAGAACCGCTATAGAGCGTAGCGAGGCGGATGCTCAATAAATTCTTCTAACCAGCTTTTGAGGTGTGTTCCGTGTTTGGTATATTATTGTTTTAAACAAACTGTTGAAATGATTTTTCTAAATATATTATGGAATATTCTTTTTTTTGAACATGACTACTTTTCTGTTTTGAAAATATGCTTACTTTATCTGTATGAAAGTATGCCATATGACTAAATCGAAATAATGATCTCTGATGTAACACCTCTTAGCCGGTTTAGGAGAATAAACCGAGCTAAGAAGCATTATTATCAAACAAGTGCAAGCAACCAAAGTTCAAATGAAAGAAACTCAAACCAACAAGGAAAAATACAACTAATGAATCACAAGCAAACCAAGAAAAATACAATTTAATTATAATGATTTAATCATGCTAAGCTTCAACTTAACTTAATAACAATCTTAGTCTTACTGTTAGATTGCTTATAAACAAAAAAACACATTTAAGCCGAGTATAGTAACTTAGATTCTTTTAAGCATTTGAGCAACTATTCTACGTGACCTTAATTCCCATATCCATTTATTATCAAAATGCCAAATGTCCAACTAGATCATTTATCAATGAAGAAACATAGTATTTACTTAAATTAAATTAGAATATAAGAAGGTAAACTAGGTGTCATTTGATTATTGCTCTTTTTATTCAAACACATCAATTAACTATTGGCACACTTATGCATCAATTCAACTAATAATTCATGGCATAAACCAACACTTCCAAAATTAGAACTAATTCATTACTTCCATCCTAATATTATCATAATAACAATACAAGAGATCCATAATATAGCAATTCAACCATGGCACAAAAGTTCCCTAAACAATTACACATGGTCTAATTAAACATCAACCAATCCAAGACTATGTGAACTAGGTATATTTAAAGCTCTATGTATTTATGCATAACAAGTAATCAATCCAAGATCATAGCTCATACAATTTTAGTACAAACTCATTAATCAAGTTCAAGATGTAATGGCAAATTTCATGACAAACGTCATTTTTTGTCGAATAAATATGCCTTAATCTCAAATTAAATGAACAAATAAAGACGTAGTATAGAGAAGAGGTGTCGGTCCATAGGGACTAAGGAGTTTCTGATGTACGGTTGTTCTGACTTTGATTGTTGCAAGGTAATTTAGTTAATGAGGGAGGGGGTTGATCGAGAAAACTAGAGAATAAGTGTAAAATGACTGCGAGAATAAATGAAGTAAAATTAAATAATTTAAATTAATTACTCTTAACATTTTTCTCCACTTCAATTCAAAATGACCTTTGAAAAAGAATTTTCACTCCAGATACATGCCGGTTACAGTCTACAAGGCCCAAGCCTTGTAACTTGTTTTTCTCTTTGGTGAACTGATAATCCAAAATCAATTTTTAGATTCCAGTTTTCTGGTTAGACTAACCACGACTATTGTCGCTAGAATAAAACAATTTTTAAAGTTTGAAAAACTCGACTCAGACTATGTTGTCTCAATGAGAATCGAATTTGATCTCAATTTCCCTTAGCGAATCCATCGCTAAGTGTGTTCATAGGAAGTTGAAACCACGGCTATCGTCGGTCTTTCCTCCCAACTGTAAATCTTAACCACAATAAAGTCAATGCTAGCTTTTTGAAGGAAAGCGAAAAGATTTTAATAGAAAGATCGATTGCCGATCTAGGTTTTCAAAAAATTGAAAATGTAAAACGAAGTGGTTAAATGCTTTTTAATTCTCACAAGGTGAATCGAAGCTTTGCTTTTAGCCTTTGGCTAATCGAAGAATTTAGCTAAGAATGATTATGGAAGAAATCGTACTTAGCATTTTTGAAATAAATAAAAATCTAAAAACAAGAAAGTAAGAAAAAGAAACTTTGATTAAACTTCAAAAGCTAAAACAAAAACTAAGAATAAATGATGATTTTTCTAGCTTACCCCAAAGGGGTATTTATAGTATCTTAAAACCCTAAAAATAACCTACAAAGATAAAAGATAAATCCTAAAAATATTTAAATTAAATACAAATGATAATTCCAGGTTTGAATTGAAAATTCGACTGATAAGCTATCACCACTACAGAAACCATCTTTTAAAATTGCTGACGTGGCATCCTGTCAGCTTTTCATGCCCATATTCATGCTCACTAGCCCAATTGATACATGCATGAGAGGGGTGAAACTAACCATCTTGGAAAAGAAGTTAAAATTGTTTTACAGGTTGGAAACGTCAGTCAACTTGTGACCCCTTTTTGGATGAGATTCAGGCATTTATGGGTCAACATGTCTTCTTGAAACTTGTCCGGCTGTCAATTATCTTTCCAAGGGATCTTGAAACGCCTCAGTTAGACATCTGGAACTTAAGATATATCTATTTTAGCAAAGACAACGCATGCAGAAATTCCTATACGAGATTAATACGAGATTTTTTGATAATTAAAAATTTTCAAGATTTTATTTGATTATTTGTAATTTAAATCAATATAGGATTCTGCCATATCTATTAGGATCATATTTATTTAATTAGGATTTTATTTTCAATATTTATTTATTATTAAAAGTTACTTATGTAATTAGGAGATTAGATTTCAACATTTATTTATTGTCCAGGACCTTGAGGTCGTCGTCACTGCTGCTGCTGCTGCCGTCCGATCGGTCATGACAGGGTCCCTCAATAGTTTCATTCATCTTCTTCTTCTTCATTGGAGGGAAGTCTTTGGTTATTTCCCGGACGACAGATGGCTCCGAGTCAGAGTCATCCTGCCAGACTGAGGATGAGGAGAAACCTTCAAAGTACTTTGGATCGATCTCCGGCAGTGGTTCCTTCCGTTTTTCTCCTCGGGGAGTGGCAGATCACCTATCGCCATCTTCGGTCGTGGCAGGTGGTGTGGTGGAGGCAGCAGTTAGCGTGGGCGTTCCAGGGATGGCAGCAGGTGTAGGGGTGGCAAAAAGATTTTCTGGGAAAGAGGGAAACTACACGTTGGGATAATTCAAATCAACTTTAATGAAGTTTACCGTGGCAGTAGTGAAATCCCTCATGAATCCCATGAAGCCCAGCTGTCGTTCCTCCATCTTCTTAAGCATGTATTATATTTGGTTGGAGGTGTCTGTCGGTTGTGCGGCCGCGGTCTGCTCAAGCTCTACTGCGGCATGCTCTGTAGAATCAGGTTCTGTTGTTGGTTCTGTCGCGCTAGATGGATCCACATAGGCCAAGAGGGTTGCTGGCTTCAGCTCCATAAGGCTATATATGTTCCGTTGCGTCCATCCCTTGCCTTGGACTTGTACGTCTTCATCAATTTCCGGCATTTTATTGGCCTGGCAGAGAGAGGTGATGAGGTAGGGGAAGAAGAGGGGGCCCATTGGTTTGAGTGCACACTCGAAAATGCTGTCGAGGATATACCTGCCAACGTTGATCTGCTGCTCGTTGATGATCGAATGCACGAGGGCAAGTCTTTGCCGTTCCACCATTGTGTTGTACGATGTTGGCATAAGGCGTTTCTTCACAAAATGGTTCTAGAGTTTTGCTACCAGTGTGAGCTGGGTCCTTCGCACTGTCCATTTGTGCTTGGGATCGTAGTTCCAATGGGTGTCTGCTTCCGTCAAGTCTGCCATGATACCATCGTAGTCTGCCGACAACAGACTGTTGACAAACCTCCTATGTGCATCTTCGTTTCTGCCCACATAAATACCATACAATGTGTTTATGTAGGTTGGTTCAAGGGAGATTTCCTTACCCTTGACAGTCACTATCGTGGCATCTTTGGAGGGGATGGCAGAATAAAATTCTCTGACCAAGGTGACGTTCATTTCCTCTGGTTGGACGCCAAACATCTTCCATTTGAGGGCAATAATTCTCTTGGAGATAAACCTTTCGAGCCCTAGGTCACCCATCTTTTTGGTGTATGTGAAACCTTTCTCCTCACACATCTCTCGTTTCTAGAAAGAGCCGTAGTATCTCTTCTCCGAGTCTGCGAATGCGAACCCACTGGGGATTCTGCCGTGGCTTGGTGTAGAGGCTGTCGTGGCAGAGGTGGAGGCAACACTCCTTCGGGTTGATCTAGTAGTCATTGCGAGGAAACTGTGGAAAAATGAAGGAAAATTTTCTGAGAGCTAAAATTCTTGAAAGCAAAGTAGAGAGAATGAGAATGATGTCAAAATGAAATGGAAGTAGAGGTTTATATAGAACATGATTTTTTGCCCGTTGGAACTGTAACGGGTGGTGCGAATAACGGGGCCAGCTGTCACGCAGTTTCCTGACGCGCTTGTCACGCATTTTTGTGTCTGCTGCACGTCTGTTACGCGTTTTCGTGTCTGTCGCGTCAGGCTGTATTTTTCGCGTCTGTCGCGACAGCTGGTAACAGGCTGTCACGACAGGTTTGTTCCACTAGGCTTTATGGGCTTGTGTGAATGTGGTGGGCTGGTTCATTCTTCCTCTTTACTTTGCTTCCTTTATTTACCTGAAAACTAAATTAAACAATAAATTAAAATATTATTTCCTATAAATAAATAAATAAATAAACTAAATAAAATAAAATAAAATAAAACTAAGTTAAATTAGGGATGCCTTGAGGGGCATCTCCTAAAGTAACTACTTCATGTATCCTTGGGGCTTTAGTCCCCTGATAGTGCTTTAGCCTTTGTCCATTGACTTTGAATTGGTGCCCATCCTTGATTGATCTAATTTTAATGGCACCATGGGGAAAAACTTGGACAACTTGGAAAGGGCCAGACCACCTAGATTTAAGCTTTCCTGGAAAGATCTTCAACCTAGAGTTGAACAACAACACCTTTTTCCCTGGGTAGAACTGTCGTGGCATCAGCTTTCTGTCGTGCCACTTCTTTGTTTTGTCCTTGTAGATTTTGGCGTTGTCATAGGCCATGGCTCGAATTTATTCAATGTTATTTAAGTCCAGTAGCCTTTTCTGCCCTGCCTTGTCCCAGTCCATGTTAACTGTCTTGATAGCCCAATATGCTTTATGTTCTATCTCGACAGGTAAATGGCAAGTTTTTCCGTAGATGAGGCGGTAGGGTGACATTCTCAATGGCGTTTTAATTGCAGTCATGTAGGCCCAAAGTGCATCATTTAGGCGAAGAGACTAGTCCTTTAGAGTTGGTTTTACCATCTTTTCTAGGATGTTCTTCACTTCTCTATTTGAGATTTCGGCCTGCCTATTGGTTTGAGGGTGATATGCTGTTGTGATTTTGTGCTTTACTCCATATTTCTTCAGTGCAGTAGCAATTACCATGTTGTCAAAGTGCCTACCCTCATCAGTAATGATTTCTCTTGGGATGCCAAACCTTGAGAAGATATGCTTGTAGAGAAATCCTTGCACAGTCTTGGCATCGTTCTTTTGAGTGGCGATAGCTTCTACCCATTTAGACACATAGTCTACTGCCAGCAGGATGTATAGATTCCCACAAGAGGCTGGGAATGGTCCCATGAAGTCGATTCCCCAAACGTAAAAAATTTCGACTTCAAGAATGTTCTGCAGTGGCATCTCATGCCTTCTTGATATGTTTACAGTCTTTTGGCATTTATCACAGCTCTTGTAAAAAGCTTGTGCATCCTTGAACAGTGTAGGCCAATAGAAACCAGATTACAGAACCTTGGCTGCAGTTTTATTTCCTCTTAAGTGTCCTCCATACGGGGCATCATGGCAGTTGTGAAGCACTTATGTATAGGGGTATCGAAACGGATTGCCCGCGTATCGATACGCCTAGGCCAAGTTTGAAGGTCGTACCGATACGCGAGGAAGCGTTTTGATACGCTCAACTCTTCTTTAGCTACTGTCTTCTCTCGTATCGATACAAGCCCAAGTGTATCGATACAGGTAGTTAAAAGTATCTTTTAAGATTTGGGAATGTCGCATTTTCGTCCCTGAAAATTGTGAGTTTAATGAGTTGACTTCATTTTTCCCCGTGTAATCTTCTTTGACGTTTATTGAGGTTGACTTTAACGAGGTTGAATTTAACGAGTTGACTTCGTTTTTCCCCATGTAATCTTCTTAGTTCGAGTCGGGCGTCTAGGCCGAGCGAAGGGGACATTTGTTGGTATCAGAGCAAGGTTACGAAAGAATTGGGAATGTCGGTATGTGAAATTGATATGTATCATTGTATGATGTCTGAAAAGCGTGCAATTGGCTGAATTCTGAAGCTTATGCCATGATTGACTTATGTGAATTGTATGAGAAATGGATATGAGTGTGTGATGATGACATAATGTTGTTATATGCTGAATTTGAATGATGAAAAGCATGTTGAGCTTGATAAGTCATTGTATGCTACGCCATGTTAGGGAAAGTCAGGGTGCCCATTGCCTTATTACACCAATCAAATGTTTTTGTAAACTTGGATCCTTGCTTGAAGCTGGCCTAAATGGTTTGATTTGTTTTTGTTGTTATGCTTTGTTTTAAGAGATCATTATGGGACCGAGAAGAGAGCTGAGGTCCAATACGATAATACCTACAGCTGAGCAGGGTGAATAAGGGGCTGATGTCCCTCATGGTGGAAATCTACCTCCTCCGCCACCACCTGGAGGTGGGGAGCAGGTGCAGCAAGGACCTGCTGGTCCGGGTTTTGGTGATTTGGCGCCACTGGTTCAGGCGATCACCGGAGCGTTTTAGGCTGCTGTTGCCGGAGCGTATGTTCAGGCCCTTGTAGCTGGGCAGGCGGGCTTACCTTTGGAGAGGTTGAGGAGCCTAGGAGCTGTGGAGTTCTTTGGTATGTCTCCTGAGGGGTCTGAGGCCTGGTTAGCGAGTACGATCCGTATCATGGACCAGATGGGCTGTAATGATGTGCGCAAGCTGGGATGCGCAGTATCCTTGTTGCAAGGCGATGCCTACAGCTGGTGGACGACTACCACGACTGGTATGGAACCCAATGAGGTGGATTGGGTTTTTTCCAGATGTGCCTTTAGGAGGAAGTATCTAGGGGGTGAGATACTTGGATGAAAAGAAATGGGAGTTTATGTCGCTTGTTTAGGGCAACCTTTATGTGGCTTAGTACGAGGTCCAGTTCGTACGCTTGAGCCAGTATGCTTCTAAGTTGGTACCTGGTGAGAGGCACCGATGTGATCGCTTTCACTATGGGTTGGTACATGAAGTTAAGACGTATATGTTGGCTGCAGACTACACTAATTTTGATGTGCTTGTTTGTCGAGCGAAGGGCATTGAGCAGAACTTGAGATTATCGTCTCGAGGTGTTGGGTCTAGCTCTGATAAGAGAGCAGCTGAGTACAATTCCGGAGGTGGACGGAACAAAAGAGGTCGAGACATGAGACATCAGCCTAAGGGAAGGCGTGGTACTCCGGGTCGAGGTGGTCAGGCTCAGGGAGGTTGTGTGAGATCTGAGCAGCATACATGTTGGGCATGTGGTTCGAGGGACCATTTGAGGTGAGATTGTCCTCGAGCTGCTAGAGAGGTTCAGGATCCTGTTGTGGTGACATGGAATTCTTGTTGGAATTGTGGTTCGGCGAATCACATGAGGAGGGAGTGTCCTTTGTTGGCTGGTTGGTGGCCAGGGACATGCTTCTGTGGTAGCTGCACCTCAGCGAGGCCGTGGGAACTTTTAAAGGAGAGATGAGGGGCAGCGAGGTGTTACTCATGTAGTAGCTGTTCAACCTGAGGAAGGTGGACCATCGAGGGTATATGCTCAGCGCGAGGAGCGCAATAATACTGATGTCATCGTAGGTACCTTTGCTCTTCAGTCTTTATCTTTGCTAATCTTGATTGATTCTGGATCCACGCATTCCTATATCCTTAGTGAGCATGCACATTTGCTTGATATACCTGTTGAGTTGCTTGAAGTAGGAATGCAAGTGACTAGTTCTTTTGCTGAGACTGTAGTAACTAGGAAGTTGTATAGGAGATACCCTTTGTCTATGCAAGGTCATGTTTTTCTTGTGGATCTGATGGAGTTACCTTTCTACAGATTTGATGTAATCCTTGGCATGGATTGGTGGTCGGAGCATAGGGCGGTGGTTGACTTTGAGGTCAAGCGAGTCATCTTAAAGTTAGCTGGTGATTATGAAGTAGTGGTAGTAGGCGAGAATGTGAAATTCTTGTCGAATGTGATTTCGGTTTTGGAAGCAAACAATATGATGAGGTTGGGTTGCAAGGCTTACCTTACCTATGTGATGAATCCTGACACCAAGGATGTGCGTGTGCAGGACATCTGAACTGTTTGCGATTTTCTGGGTGTCTTTCTAGAAAAATTGCCTAGATTGCCACCAAACAGGGAAGTTGAGTTTGGTATATAGTTGTACGAGAATACAACTCCGGTGTCCATTGCTCCTTATCTCATGGCACCCAAAGGGTTAAAAGAGTTGAAAACACAATTGCAGGAGTTGTTGGACCGAGGTTTCATCTGGCCGAGTGTGTCACCTTGGGGTGCACCGGTCTTGTTTGTAAAGAATAAAAATGGGACAATGTGGTTGTGCATAGATTATCGGCAACTAAACAAGTTGACGATCAAGAACAAGTATCCATTTCCTAGAATTGATGATATCTTTGATCAGTTTCGGGGAGCCTCAGTGTTTTCTAAGATAGAATTGAGATCAGGGTATTATCAGCTGAATGTGAAGGATGTGGATGTACCTAAGACAACTTTTCGCACGAGGTAAGGACATTATGAATTCTTGGTGATGCCGTTTGGTTTTACCAACGCGCCTTCTACTTTCATGGACATGATGAATCGTGTATTCCATGAATTCTTGGATCAG
The DNA here is from genome assembly GCA_958450335.1 of Hibiscus tridactylites. Taxonomy (NCBI): domain Eukaryota; kingdom Viridiplantae; phylum Streptophyta; class Magnoliopsida; order Malvales; family Malvaceae; genus Hibiscus; species Hibiscus tridactylites. Next base: position 43,020,634 of record OY288286.1, read on the forward strand.
TTTGTGGTGGTGTTCATCGATGATATCCTTGTGTATTCGCGTACCGAGGAGGATCATGATAGGCACTTGAGAATTGTTTTGCAAGCGTTGTTGGAAAGTCAATTGTATGCCAAACTGAGTAAGTGTGAGTTTTGGCTTAGGGAGGTGGTCTTCCTTGGACATGTTGTGTCAGCTTAGGGTATTCGCGTTGATCCGCACAAGGTAGAAGCTGTGAAGAGTTGGAGAGTGCGTAAGTCAGTGACATAGGTACAAAGTTTCCTTGGATTGGCTGGGTACTACGGTAGGTTTGTCGAGGGTTTCTCGAAGATAGCAGCACCTTTGACCATGTTGTTGCAGAAAAACGTTCGCTTTGAGTGGACGGATGTGAGACAACAAGCTTTTGAGAAGCTAAAAGAAGCTTTGACGCAAGCTCATGTTCTGATCCAACCTGAGTCTGGTAAGGAGTTTGTGGTCTATAGTGATGCGTCCATTGTTGGTTTGGGCTGCGTGTTGATGTAGGAGGGCAAGGTAGTGGCCAATGCATCTAGGCAGTTGAAGGTGCATGAGTGCAACTACCCTACTCATGATCTTGAGCTTGCGGCTGTGGTGTTTGCCTTGAAAATTTGGAGGCATTACCTGTACGGTGAGAAGTGTGTTGTGTTTACAGACCATAAGAGTGTAACACCCCGGTTTTGGGCTTAGGAGTTTGAGCGTTGACCGGTTTGGTCAAAGTGCTGGTCGAATCTAAAAGGGTGAAATTAGGAAAGCCTAGTTCGGGTTGCATTAAAAATATGGAAAAATGTTCTAAAATCATCTTTTAATATAATTAAGTGAACTGTGAAATCAATTTTGGAAAATGAGTTTTGGAAGGGTGACATTTTGGCTAGTGACCAAAATGTAATTTTTGAAAGTTTGGTGACTGTTTTATAAAGGGTTGAAACTTTGAATCTTTAATGAGCTATTATTCCAAAAGTAGTTTCTCCAGATTTTTCTAAGATATTTTAAGGATTTATTCTGATTTTAAAACATATCAAAAGTGGAGGGAAAGCCATTTTGGCCATTTTGATAACTAACTTCCTATTTTCCTTTTTCTCATTTTCTCTCAACCCAAACACTTTCTTTCCAGAGAATTGTTTCTGATTTTCTCACCTAAATCCCTCCTTTCAACTCTCTTTTGATTCCTAATCAACATATCTACAAAACCTCATCATTTGCTACTTGATTCATCAAGGTTTTTGATTCCAAAAATAGGAGAAACTCAAGTTTGGAGGTAAGAACGTCCTTCTCCTCTAAACTATCAGTTCTTTACTGAAATTCCTAAGTTTTCAATCCTTAATTGATGTTTTATTAAAGGATTTTGGGTTGTGAATTGGATCTTGGCTTATAATGCAAGATTTGGTGATTTTTTTGATGATTTTCGTTTGATCTGTTAAATCTGTGATTTGAGATGTGTTTTTGATGTTATTTGGACTCTAAATTGATAAGGAATTGAGTTTTGATTAATGCAATCCCGGATAGGTTGAGTTTCCTAAGTTTAGCTTGTGATTCTTGATTGTTTTTGAGGTGATCTTGTGGATCTGATGTTGCTGGAGGTATAAGGATGTTAATAGGTTCTTTTTAGATGTTAAATGATGTTAATAGATGTTTGGTTTTGTTGGTTAATGGCTGGGCTTTGTTGAGAAGTGGTTTGGATGCATTTTCGGTTGTGTTTGGTGGCCGAAAATGGAGTGTGGATGAGAGCAGCAAGTTTAGGTGCTTTCATTGAAGCAATTAATGCATGATGATGCATTAATCCTCTGCTTTGATGTGTTAAAACAGGGGAGGCATCTTTGGATCCAAGAGTTGTTGATCCGGAAGCTTGATTTGGTGCTTCGGCAAGAGGCGAAGTGGAATCGGTGAGTGAAATTGGGTTTTCGGCTTTGAAACCAATGTCTTGGGAGCTTAGTTTAAGTCTAAACAACTTTGCTAAGCTCAAGTGTAAGTTTTCGGAAATACTCTCTAGTGGTGGCCATGATTTGATTGATGTGCAATGTGGTTTATTGCATGATTTAAACTCTGTTTTGAAAGCATAATTTAGCATGGTTAATGCTGTTTTTGTAAGCCATATGTTGAAGGAAGCTCAAGGTAAGAGTTCCTTGTTTTTGAACATTGATTAAATGCGGTTTTATGCTTTTAAATGCATGATGAATATGGCTTGGTTTAATGCTTTAAAACAGTGGATAAATTTATGATAATGATGTATATTGGCAAGTGATGTTTGAAAAGGTTAAGGTCACTAAGGTGGTTAAAAGTCCTTGAGTGAGCCTTGTTTACTTAAGAACATCAAGGTGGTTAAAAGTCCTTGGATGATTCTTGCTACGGACACAAAGGTGGTTAAAAGTCCTTGTGTGATCCTTTCCATGGTGTTTAAAAGTCCATGGGGACAAGGTGTTTAAAAGTCCTTGGGGCCAAGGTGTTTAAAATTCCTTGGGGTGAAACTTGATACGGACACAAAGGTGGTTAAAAGTCCTTGTGTGGTCCATTCCATGGTGGTTAAAAGTCCATGGGGCCAAGGTGTTTAAAAGTCCTTGGGGTGAAAGTTGATGAACTTGTTTTTAAAGAAATGGAACTTATCACTTGTGGCCAATATGACATGTTATGATATGAAGCATGAGATGCTTGTTTAAGTATGCTTTTGAGCATGTGTAAATGATGATTGAAGCATGATTTATAAATGCATTATTGAATGGTTTTATTGAGCATTCCTCACTAAGCTTTAGCTTACTCTCTCTTTCGTTTTCTTAAATCAATAATGCAGAACATTAAAGTACTTTGAGGGCAGCAAGGAAGGCAAGCATTCAAGTGGAAGTTAAGCTCAAAGTATGGAAGGTTTCTTAAGTACATATTAGCTTTTGGTAATTTGGCAAAGGGGGACCTATGTGTATGTTTTGGGAGAGGTTTTGAACTCCCTAAGTATGTTGAATGTTGTTGAGAATGTTGGTTTCTGAGTTTGGCCTTTACATGCTTGAAATGGAAGTTTATGCTTGAATGGTTTGCTTGTGTAGGAAGCATGCCTATAGATTTGGGGCTTTTCATATATGATGTTATTTTGTTGAATTGTTGATGCATGTATGTCTCATATATGTTGAATTGCACGTTGGTAAAGTTTGGTGGTAATTGGAGCATGTTTGTAACGCCCCGGTTTTGGGCTTGGAAGTTTAGGCGTTGACCGGTTTTGGTCAAAGTGCTGTTCGAATCTTAAAAGGTGAAATTAGGAAAGCCTAGTTCGGGTTGCATTAAAAATATGGAAAAATGTTCTAAAATCATCTTTTATTATAATTAAGTGAACTGTGAAATCAATTTTGGAAAATGAGTTTTGGAAAGGTGACATTTTGGCTAGTGACCAAAATGTAATTTTCGAAAGTTTGGTGACTGTTTTATAAAGGGTTGGAACTTTGAATCTTTAAGGAGCTATTAATCCAAAAGTAGTTTCTCCAGATTTTTCTAAGATATTTTAAGCTATATTCTGATTTTAAATCATATTAAAAGTGGAGGGAAAGCCATTTGGCTATTTTGGATAACTAACTTTCCTATTTTCTTTCTCTCATTTTCTCTCAACCCAAACACTTTCTCTCCAGAGAATTTGATCTGATTTTCTCACCTAAATCCCTCCTTTCAACTCTCTTTTGATTCCTAATCAACATATCTACAAAACCTCACCATTTGTTACTTGATTCAACAAGGTTTTTGATTCCAAAAAGAGGAGAAACTCAAGTTTGGAGGTAAGAACGTCCTTCTCCTCTAAACTATCAGTTCTTTACTGAAATTCCTAAGTTTTCAATCCTTAATTGATGTTTTATTAAAGGTTTTTAAGTGGTGAAATGGATCTTGGCTTATAATGCAAGATTTGGTGATTTTTGATGATTTTCGTTAGATCTGATTAATCTGTGATTTGAGATGTGTTTTTGATGTTAAATGAACTCTAAATTGATAAGGAATTGAGTTTTGATTAATGCAATCCCGGATAGGTTGAGTTTCCTAAGTTTAGCTTGTGATTCAAGGTTGTTTTTGAGGTGATCTTGTGGATCTGATGTTGCTGGAGGTATAAGGATGTTAATAGGTTGTTTTTAGATGTTATATGATGTTAAAGGATGTGTGGTTTTGCTGGTTTATAGCTGGGCTTTGTTTAGAAGTGGTTTGGATGCATTTTCGGTTGTGTTTGGTGGCCGAAAATGGTGTGTGGATGAGAGCAGCGAGTTTAGGTGCTTTCATTGAAGCAATTAATGCATGATGATACATTAATCCTCTGCTTTGATGTGTTGAAACAAGGGAGGCATCTTTGGATCCAAGAGTTGTTGATCCGGAAGCTTGTTTTGGTGCTTTGGCTTGAAGCAAAGTGGAATCGGTGAGTGCGTGTGTGAAATTGGGTTTTCGGCTTTGAAACCAATGTCTTGGGAGCTTAGTTTAAGTCTAAACAACTTTGCTAAGCTCAAGTGTAAGTTTTCGGAATTTCTCTCTAGTGGTGGCCATGATTTTGTTGTGATGCAATGTGGTTTAATTGCATGATTTAATTACTGTTTTGAAAGCATGATTTAGCATGGTATTTGCTGTTGTTGTAAGCCATATGATGAAGGAAACTCTAGGTAAGAGTTCCTTGTTTTTGTACATTGATAAAATGTGGTTTGAAGCTTTTAATGCATGATGAATATGGCTTGGTTTAATGCTTAAAAATAGTGACTAAATGATGAAAGTGATGTATATTGGCAAGTGATGTTTTAAAAAGGTTAAGGTCACTAAGGTGGTTAAAAGTCCTTGAGTGAGCCTTGTTACTTAAGAACATCAAGGTGTTTAAAAGTCCTTGGATGATTCTTGCTACGGACACAAAGGTGGTTAAAAGTCCTTGTGTGATCCTTTCCATGGTGTTTAAAAGTCCATGGGGCCATGGTGTTTAAAATTCCATGGGGCCAAGGTGTTTAAAAGTCCTTGGGGCCAAGGTGTTTAAAAGTCCTTGGGGTGAAACTTGATATGGACACAAAGGTGTTTAAAAGTCCTTGTGTGGTCCTCTTTCATGGTGTTTAAAAGTCCATGGCCAAGGTGTTTAAAAGTCCTTGGGGCCAAGGTGTTTAAAAGTCCTTGGGAAAGTTGATGAACTTGTTTTAAAGAAATGGAATCTATCACTTGAGCCAATATGACATGTTATGTTATGAAGCATGAGATGCTTGTCTTAAGTATGCTTTTGAGCATGTGCAAAGGTTGATTTAAAGCATGATTTATAAATGTTTTTAAATGCATTATTGAATGGTTTTTAAGAGCATTCCTCACTAAGCTTTTGCTTACGCTCTCTTTCGTTTTCTTAATTCAATAATGCAGAACATTAGAGAACCTTGAGGGCAGCAAGGAGGGCAAGCATTCAAGTGAAAGTAGAGCTCAATGTATGGAAGGTTTTGTTAGTACATTTTAGCTTTTGGTAATTTGGCAATGGGGGCCCAATGTGTATGTTTTGGGAGATGTTTGGAACTCCCTAAGTATGTTGAATGAGGATAAGAATGTTGGTTTTTGTGTTGGATCATTACATGCTTGTTATGGAAGTTTGTGCTTGAATAGCTAGCTTGTGTAGGAAGCATGCCTATAGATTTGGGGCTTTTTGCATATGATGTTGTTCTGATGAATTGATGATGCTAGTATGTCTTATAAATGTTGAATTGCATGCTGGTAAAGTTTGGTGGCAATTGGAGCATGATTGGATGTTTAATTGCATGTTTAAGAATGCATTTTGGGGCAATCTGTGCAGGGTGTTTCGGAACAGCTCTTACCGTTTCGGAACGGGTGCCTTAAACAAACCCAGGCGTCCGAAACGGGAAGAACCGTTCCGAAACGGTTTGGCTACTGCCAGCCCGTGTTCCGGAACCCGTTGCGGAACGGCCCGCGTTTCGAAACGGGCTCTGCCTGTTTCGGAACGGATGACCGTTAGGGGCTGACATTGGCAGTTAAATGTTTTGAATTGTTTGCATTTTGGTCCTGAAACTTGTTTGTGCAATTGTATGAGTTTGGGAGGTCCTTTTGAGCTGAAATTTCACAGAGAAGCATGAAACCAGATTAATTTCAAGTTGGTAACTTTAATTTGGGTTAAGTCCTCATATTTATCAGAAATTACAATTTGGTCCCTAAAGTTGTAATTTGTTCAATTGGGTCCCTGTATGATCTCTGATGTTTGTGATCTTTGTGTATGATGTTTGTGTGATCACAATTAAGACTAATGTGCATCTAGACAAGTTTAAAAAGAAAAAAAGGGTCATTAATCAAGGTTGACTTTCCGGTTGACTTTGGTTTTCCCCGTGTGACTTTCTTAATTCGGGTCGACCGTCTAGGCCGGGTTAAGGGGGTTACATTTGGTGGTATCAGAGCTGAGTTCTCGAGTAATTGGGAATGAATGTATGCATGATTGAAGTATGTTTGCCTTGTATGCTTGTTGTTCGAAAGCATGTTTAGTGGCTTGTGATTTGGATACAATTGAGTTGTACGCTGTGATGTAGCATGTTGAGGGTACCCATTGCCAAACAAAAGCTAATGAAATGTTGTTGATTTTGAATGAAATTGAGCTTGAATACTTGGATTGCTTACCTTGCTGGGCCTGACTTTGTTTTATTTGCATTGTGATTGCATGGTAATAGTATGGCACCACGTAGAGAGTTACGAGGTAGTGTGCGAGCTACGACTCCCAATGAGAACGAGAATGAGGAGAACACGGGTAGTGTGGTGTTACCCCCTCCTCCACCTGGTGGTGGTGCTGGAGGTGAGAGAGCTGAAGCTGCAGCTGGTGCTGGAGCTGCTGGGCCAGAGGTTGGTCAGGGGCAAGCTATGCCTGATATGTCTATGCTGGTACAAGCTATTGCGGGTGCTTTTCGAGCAGCAGTAGCTGGAGCTCAAGGAGCTGGGCATCAGGGAGATGCTGGAGTTAGACTACCTCTGGAGCGTCTGCGCAGTCTTGGTGGGACTGAGTTCAGGGGTTTGTCAGCTGAGAGTTCTGAAGCTTGGCTAGAGAGTACCAAGCGAATCTTGGGTCAGATGAGCTGCACTGATGTGCAAAAGCTGGGCTGTGTTGTGTCCTTGCTGCAGGACGATGCGTATACGTGGTGGACGACCACTATAGCTGGAATGGTTGAAGCTGATGTTACTTGGACATTCTTTCAGAATGTGTTCAAGAGGAGATATCTGGGAGTGAGATATCTTGATGAGAAGAAGCGTGAATTCATGTCTCTTACCCAAGGGAGCATGAGTGTGGCTGAGTATGAGGTGCAGTTTGTGCGACTCAGTCAGTATGCACCTGAGCTGATACCTGATGAGCGAGCCAGGTGCGAGAGGTTCCGTTATGGTCTTGTGACGGATGTGAAAATGTATGTGCTGGCCACTGAATATGATGATTTTGATGTGTTAGTGGGCCGAGCCAAGGACATAGAGATGAATCTGGGTTTATCTGCGAGAGGTGCTGGAGCTAGTTCTGGCAAGAGAGCTGCTGAGTTTAGTTCCGGAGGTGGACAGAACAAGAGGGGACGTGATCAGAAGTATCAGTCCTCAGCTAAGAGGGGTGGTGGTGCACCTGCTAGAGGAGGTAATGCTAGAGCTGATCCTAGTGCTTGTTGGATCTGTGGTTCACGTGGTCACATGAAGCGTGACTGTCCTCGTGCTGTGAGAGAGGTGCAAGCTCCTGTAGCGGCAGCTGGTAATGGATGCTGGAATTGTGGTTCTGTAGACCACTTGAGACGAGATTGTCCGAGGTTGGCTGGTGTTGCGTGTAAAATAGACTATCGCAATTGTAGTGCAAGTGTACACGACGCAAGTAGTAAAGTGATACGAAGTATCGGATATCGTCTCCATAGGGATTGGGCTAATGACTTCACCTTGATTTACTGCACGAAGTAAAGGAAATATTTTAGAAAGTTGTCACGATTAATAAAGTAAAAACGTAAATAAAAGGATTGAATTATCAAGATAGAGAGAATGGGCTGGTATTGAATTGCTCGGTAGTTCAGGTATTGAATTGCTTAGGATCTCCAGTTCTGTCGTCGCTCCCGTCGCCGACAGCACCTGTCGCGGCGTCTGTCCGTTAGTTGTCGCGGCAGCATACACTAACTCAGTACTTCAAGCTTGGCAAGAATCCCAGATTTGCCTTGCCCTATCCCTAGGCACAAGTCTATCGATGAACACGTCTTTGATGATACCTCCCGGCGTGAATCGAAGGATGAACACCGATGTGTATGAATTCTTCCTTAGCCACTTAACCTCGCCTTATCCCTAAGCACGAGATGGTTCAACTATAAACTAGAGAACGCGCTTTTATCTCTTTCGTATACTTAACTCTCCCGATGCTAAGTAAATAGATAACCTCACAATGCTCTCCCGATGCTCTTGCAAGATATTAAAACCAAGATAAAAGAACTTGAAGTTTATTTTATTGAACTTGAAAAATCCTAAAACAAAGCAACCCTTGCAACTACTTTACAACACAACCCGTAGCCCTAGGGGGAATTTAGAACATGTCGGTGACGGGTGGACGGCAGAGGTTTTGTTTCGGTTATGGGGTGATCGGTCATGCCCTAGGTTTAATCTATGCCCTTTATATAAGCTTTGGGCTCAAGTTATCTAAGGTAACAAGGATTACAACTTTAATTAAAAGTAAGATTCTAATAAAGACTAAATCTCTAAGGACTCCTACTTTCCAGCCGCATCCTTGCTTTTAGGGATTTTCTCTCTTTTGAGCTTTGGCTTGACATATCTTTTGATCCGGGGCTTGGAAAAATATTCGGCTTCCACCCGACAGACGAGCAGATTTTTCTCTATCTATCGAGGTCCACTTGACTTTTCCTCTTCATAAATCTGCTGTCACCATGCTGTCACGACAGGTCCATGACAGGTTCGTCTTCTTCAGCTGCTTGTCCAGTTCAGCTCTCCTGCTTATCTGCCCTGCGCCTGCCTTCATTGTCAACCATGGCAGCTACCTGCAAAATACACCATCTTTTAGTAGAATCCGTGCCTTTTACACAATTGTGCTGTTTTATTGAAAACTAACCTGAATGCAATGCAATGATGCTTGAATGCAGCAGAAATATGGGTTAAAAAGGGTGTAAATAATAGAACTTTTACACACTCAACACACCCCCAAACTCAAGTTTTTGCTTGTCCTCAAGCAATCAAGACTTAAAAGAAAAAAGAAAATTTTTGTGTTGGCCTTCAAACAGTGAACTGTCCCTTCACCTGTCGCTCATTCTCTATGGCAGCAGCATCCTGTCGGAACGATTAGGATCTGTCCGGAATCTCCCTATAGCTCTCGTGCAGTGTGTGCATGCTTGTGAACAGTTATATGCTAAGACTCTCTTAGTTTCACTAGAATATTCAACTTCTTAACTCGAATTTTTATGCCAAAGTTTATTTTTTTAGAAGGCACATTTTCATGCTTCTTTTTCTTCTATTTTCAAGCTAAATTTTTCTAGAGCCAGTTTTGGGCACCTCTAGTTAGCTTCCTAGAGCCGGTTTCGGGCACCTCTAGGTTTTTGATTTTCTTTTACTAAACTTCTTTCCTAGAGCCAGTGTTAGGCACCTCTAGGGGCTATCCAAGTTCTAAGCTTCCTATTCTAGTTTGGCTAAAAGAAATCTAAGCAATATAACAGTCACAAAAGTGTTTAAGTTTTCAGAACTATAGAAAGGCTCTAAACTTTTCCTTAACCTGTCCTAAAGATGCTGCCACGACAGAGCTGTCATGACAGGTAAGCTAACTTCACAGTTTTAAGCCAACAGTTTTATATTTTCTGTTTTTTTTTTGAAGAAAAATAAGGAAATAAAAAGACACAACAAATAATCAAAAGATGTGCTAGAGACTCCATTAAATATAGAGGGTTGCCACCCCCAAACTCGAGGGTTGCATTGCCCTCAATGCAAAATGACAGAAAAACAAATAAAGAAAAACAAGATAAATAAAAGTACATCACAAATAAATAAGGGCAGGCAGCAATAAGAGGAGAAAAAGAAATAAAAACTTAAATTTTATTCGCTATCCTCGCTGCTGCTACTGACGCGGATCTGATGGCGACGTCTGCGTTGTGGAGGTGGCTGGGCAGGTTCCGGAGCAGGTTGATCAACAGGTTCATCAGCCTGTTGAGGGGCAGGGTCTTCCTCCGGTTGGGAGACAGGGTCGTCAGCAGGTTGAAGGGCAGGTGGCTCCACTAGCCTGACATCGGAACTGCTGCTGCTGTCCCAGCTGCTGGTCATGATGGCTTTGGACAGCCTTCGCTTGTCTGCTACATGCTTAATGCGTTTGACGCGTGTGAAGGCGCTGTCCAAATTCCTCCGGACAATAGGGCTATCATCAGTGGCAGCTCGCTTGGTTCCTCGAGGGGAGGTGTCTGCTTGTGGGCTGCCGGCTACCGTTGGGGAAGGTGTGGAGGAGGCAGATTCTCCGTGGGGAGAGACAGGTGGTGTGGGAGTGGGGGAGGGGATATTGAAATAATGGGCGGGGAAGGTGGGGAAAATGACATCCGTAAAATTCAAAGTATTGGTAATGAAATTTACCGTTGCATTGGAGAAGTCTCGGATTAATGTCATTAAACCCATCTGGCGCTCCTCTATCCGCAAGATGGCAGCAAGGATGTGGGCGTTCTGATCTGCCGGAGCGGTGTTGGTGGCAGCTTCTGGGGCAGGTTCGGTGGCAGGCTCATCATCAGACTCAGCAGGAGGGGCGTTTGGATCGAAGGCGTTGAGGAGCGAGACGACGATGATCTCCATGAGGCTGGAGATGTTGCTGTCTGTCCAGCCGCTGCCCTTCTTGATTTTGTCGGACGGGTCCTCTGGTACGGCAGCGCAGCGGCAGAGGGCAGTGATGGTGAAGGGCAGGCAGAGTCATGAATCTGATCGGAAGGCACAATCGAGAATGCTGTCCCGCATGTACCTGCCCACATTGATGGGCCTGTCATGCATGATAGAGTGGATGAGGGCCAACCGCTGTCTGTTGACTGTCGTATGGTGGGACGAGGGCAGGATACGCTTTTTGATAAAGCGTTCCATAGCTTTGCCTCAGGTAGTAGTTGCCCCCTATTGACAGAGTGGGGGTTCTTCTTACTTGTGCTCCATGTCGTTCCCGCTTCTGTCAACTCCCTCATGACAGCATCATGGCCGGCAGCGTCGAGGGTGTCCCAAAATTGTTGATGAGCATCATCATTGGGGCCAAAGAAGAGGCCGAATACATGGTTGATGCTGCTGGTGGTGAAAGGAACTGTCACTCCTCGGACGGTGACAGATGTCGCCGTCTTGCTCTCGATCGCCGCATAAAATTCCCTGACCAGAGTGTCATTAAGTTCTGCCGGCTGCTCGGCGAAGTCCTCCCAAAGTTGTGCTGTTATGGCCTTCATAATGAACGGCCGGAGTCCCATATGGGGGGCATCTCTGTTATAGATGAAGCTCCGTTCCTCCCATAGTTCCTTTTTAGCGAACGGGGATGCTGCTGCTGAAGAAGAAGCGGCAGTAGCGTTTTGACGGGTTTGTCGTGAAGACATGTTGGTTGCAAGGGCTGAAAAAGAAAGAAAATAGATAAAACTAGAAGAGAATAGCAAGAGAGAAAATCAGAAGTGATGAAAAATGAAAAGGGAAGGGGTTTATATAGCGGTCGAGGAGCTGCCCATTTAATGCCACAACGGCAGGCGGGAATAACGGGGCGGCAGATTGAATGTAGCGTGTCTGACGCGTCTGACGTGCATTAATGCATCTGCTGTGCGTCTGCCGCACGCTTCTTCGTCTGCTGTGCGTCTGTTGACAGCCTGTCAAATCCGTCTGCGCCGGCAGCCGAAACGACAGGTTATCATAAATGGGCTTTATTGGGCTGGTGGATGGGCGGTGGGCTTGGGCCACTTCTTCTTTCTCACTTGCCTCCTTTATTTCCTAAAAACAGAAATTAAAAACAAAACATTATTCGAATAAAATAAATCTAATTCCTAATAAATAATATTAATAATAATAAAAAAAAATAGGAAATTAGGTTAAATTAGGGATGCCTTGTGGGGCATCACCTAAAGTAACCACTTCCTGTATTCCTGGGGCTTCAGTCCCTTGATAGTGCTTGAGGCGTTGTCCATTAACTTTGAATTGGTGCCCGTCCTTTAGTGATTGAATTGTAATGGCACCATGGGGAAAAACTTGAACTACTTGGAACGGTCCAGACCATCTAGATTTGAGCTTCCCTGGAAAGAGTTTCAACCTAGAATTAAACAACAACACAAGCTGCCCTGGGCAGAACTGTCGTGGCAGCAACTTCTTGTCATGCCACTTCTTAGTCTTTTCCTTGTAAATCCTTGCATTGTCGTAGGCCATTGTCCGTATTTCATCGATCTCATTCAAATCTAACAACCTTTTCTGGCCTGCCTTGTCCAAGTCCATGTTTACTGCCTTGATCGCCCAATATGCCTTGTGTTCTATCTCGACAGGCAAGTGACAGGTTTTTCCATAAATCAAACGGTATGGAGACATGCCCAATGGAGTCTTGAAAGCTGTTCTGTATGCCCATAGTGCATCATTCAGAAGCAAAGACCAATCTTTCCTAGTTGGTTTAACCATTTTTTCAAGAATGTTCTTCACTTCCCTATTGGATATCTCAACCTGTCCATTGGTCTGTGGGTGGTATGCTGTCGCGATCCTGTGCTTGACACCATATTTTCTCAAGGCGGCAGCAATTATTCTGTTGTCAAAATGTCTCCCTTCATCACTGATAATCGCCCTAGGGATGCCAAATCTAGAAAAGATGTTTTTGTGCAAAAACTTTTGGACTGTTTTGGCATCATTCTTTTGAGTTGCGATTGCTTCTACCCACTTGGAGACATAATCCACTGCTAGGAGGATGTAAAGATTTCCACACGAAGATGGAAAAGGTCCCATAAAATCAATCCCCCAGACGTCGAAGATCTCGACTTCCAAAATATTCTACAGTGGCATCTCATTTCTCCTCGAGATGTTACCTGTCCGCTGGCACCTGTCACAGTTTTTGTAAAATTCCTGTGCGTCCTTATACAGTGTCGGCCAGTAGAACCCTGACTGCAGCACCTTGGCAGCAGTTTTGTTGCCTCCTAAGTGTCGTCCATATTGTGAAGCATGACAGTGATGGAGAATGTCTTCTTGTTCTTCTTGTGGTACACATCTCCTTATAACCTGATCTGCGCACATTTTGAAAAGAAGAGGTTCGTCCCAATAATAATGTTTAACATCATTTTGAAACCTCTTCCTGGCTTGATAAGTGAGATCAGAAGGTAATATTCCGCTAACTATAAAATTAACGAAATCAGCATACCAGGGAAGGTTAGAAGACTTACCTGCCGCCATGGCTGTCGCGACAGCTAGTGCGGCAGCAAAGAGCTGCTCATCTGGGAAGGTCTCCAGTATGTGTGTCTCATCTGGCGGTAGACTCTGTCCCGTCTCCAACCTCGACAAGTGATCTGCCACCTGATTTTCTGTCTCCTTTTTATCTTTTATCTCAAGGTCGAACTCTTGTAATAGTAAGATCCATCGTATCAACCTAGGTTTTGCATCCTTTTTTGCAAATAAATACTTGAGGGCAGAGTGGTCGGTGTGTATTATAACTTTCATTCCAAGTATGTAAGAACGAAACTTGTCGATGGAAAACACCACAGCTAACAGCTCCTTTTCTGTGGTGGTATAATTCACTTGGGCATCATTCAATGTTTTGCTGGCATAATATATGACATGAAACAGCCTGTCCTTGCGCTGCCCAAGTGCTGCCCCGACAGCATAGTCACTAGCATCACACATAATTTCAAACGGTTGCGTCCAGTCTGGTGGCTGTACTATGGGGGCTGTCACTAGCTTTTCTTTCAGAACCTTGAATGCTTCAGTACATTCTTCATTAAAGTCAAAGGGTCGGTTCTGCTCTAGGAGATGACATAGGGGTTTGGTGATTTTGGAGAAATTTGCAATGAATCTCCTGTAAAAACCAGCATGCCCTAAAAAACTCCTAATGCCCTTGAATGTAGTTGGTGGCGGCAGCTTCTCTATGACCTCTATTTTTGCCCTGTCGACTTCTATCCCACGGCAGCTAATCTTATGGCCTAAGACTATCCCTTCATCCACCATAAAGTGACATTTTTCCCAATTTAAAACCAAGTTAGCTTTTTCGCATCTTTCGAGCACCCTTTGTAAATTGCCTAGACAACTCTCAAAATCGTCTCCAAAGACAGAAAAATCATCCATAAAAATTTCTAGGAAGTCTTCAACCATGTCCGAGAATATAGCCATCATGCACCTTTGGAAGGTGGCAGGTGCGTTACAGAGTCCAAATGGCATCCTCCTAAATGCGTACGTACCGTAGGGGCATGTGAAAGTCGTTTTCTCTTGGTCCTTCGGTGCAATAGCAATTTGATTATATCCTGAATAACCATCAAGAAAACAATAGTAAGGTTTACCCGCTAATCTATCAAGCATTTGATCAATAAAGGGTAAAGGAAAGTGGTCCTTTCGGGTAGCTTTGTTAAGCTTCCGATAGTCCATACAAACCCTCCAACCGGTCACAGTCCTGGTTGGGATTAACTCGTTGTTTTCGTTGGTTATCACGGTCATGCCTCCTTTCTTGGGAACACATTGCACCGGGCTTACCCATTTGCTGTCGGAGATGGCGTAAATAATACCTGCATCTAACCATTTAATTATTTCTTTACGCACTACCTCCATCATTGCAAGGTTTAACCGCCTTTGGGCATCAATAGTCGGCTTATGATCTTCCTCTAGGAGGATTTTGTGCATACAGATTGCCGGACTAATGCCCTGAATGTCTGCTATCGTCCATCCTATCGCCCTTTTATGCTGCCTCAACATGTCGATCAGCTGTCGTTCCTGTTCCTGCGGCAGCTTAGCAGAGATGATTACGGGCAGTGTGTCATCACAACCAAGATAAGCATATTTAAGCTGCCCTGGCAGGGGCTTAAGTTCTAATACAGGTGGTTCAACAGTAGAGGGCTTTTGGATTAAATGGTTATCCGAAGTGTAATTTAAAGGTTCGAATAACTTACCTGGGCGATGGTCTAACCAGTTTACCTCCTCATGACCTTTAGTGTCAGGTGTATCGGATTCAGAGGGGTCACTGTCGTAGGTGCTGTCGTCGTCACTGTCATGACAGGCTTGTAGATGGCTGTCGCAGCAGTGACCGAATTTTATATCTCGGCAGCCTGACTTGATGCAGGGTTGATCAAAGGTCACCTCAATGATGGCCTTGCATTCCTCGTCCACATCGGCATGTTTCATTGCTTGGAGAACATTCAACTTAATTTCTTGATCGTTCACGCGCATGGTGAGTTCTCCTTTCTCCACATCAATCAGTGATCTTCCCGTGGCTAAGAAGGGTCGCCCTAGGATGACTGGTGCGTTCTCATCTGCCTCACAATCTAAAATAAGAAAGTCAGCAGGAAAAATGAGTTTATCCACTCTTACCAAAATATCTTCAAATTTTCCCTCGGGGTGAACGTAAGAGCGGTCGGCTAGCTGTAGGGTAACTGTCGTGGGCCGCGCCTTGCCAATACCTAGTTTCTGAAAAACAGATTTGGGCATTAGATTAACACTTGCACCAAGATCACAAAGTGCCTTACCCACAAATTTATCGCCGATTACGCAAGGTATGAGGAAGCTCCCCGGATCCTTCTTTTTCTGGGGTGGTTGTCGATGAAGAATACTCATGCAACCCTCTTGCATCCTTACCGTTTCAAATTCCCCAAGTTTAGATTTTTTAGACATGACATCCTTGAGAAATTTAGCATAACCTGGCATCTCCCTAACAGCATCTAACAACGGAATGTTAATATGAACCTGTTTAAAAATATCATAAATTTTTTTGAGTTGAGATTCATGCTTAGCTTGTTGTATCCGTTGAGGGAAGGGTGGTGGAGGACGATAATCAGCTATGCATCCTTCCCACTGCATGCGAATCTGAGGACGATAATCTTCCTTTTTCTCCTCTATCGCTTCTGCTGTCGTGACAGGCTCATCGGCAGCAGTCTGTTTGTCACCTGTCGGGGCAGCTTCCTCGGCAGGTTTATCCAAGGCAGGTTCCACTTCTTTTTCCGGCCCTGGTAGCTTTTTCCCACTCCTAGTAGTAATTTCCTTACATTGCTCATGTGAGGGTGGTCTAGCATTTTCAGTATTGCTAGGGAAACCTCCATTCTGCCTCGGTTTAATATGCTGCGACACCTGACCCATTTGTGTCTCTAGAGATTTCAAGGTGGCCTCATGATTTGTCATTCTCATCTTAGTTTCATCCATAAAATTTTCTGTCTTCTTGACAAACTAATTAATATTATCCATATAGGTGCCAGTTTGAGACATAAAAGTGGCCAGAGTCTGCTCCAATACACTACCCGTGGCAGGTAGTGGCTGCTGTTGTTGCTGAGGCGGCAGATTCTGCGGCAGGTTCTGCGGCTGCAGTTGCTGTCGCGTCAACAATCTAGGACCCCCCTGATTCTGATTATATGCTTGCGGATTCAGGGCATTGTTAGGATTACTCCAGGAAAATTTGGGATCCTTCCTCCAATTAGGGTTGTAGTTGTTGGAAGTGTAGTTTGGCTTGTAATTTCCAACATATTTTCCCTCTTCTATATTTATAGGGCACTCTTCACTACTATGATTTCCTTCACAAGTAGCACAAATTTCCTCGACAGCAAACCCTCGTACTTCCTCTTCACTCAATAAGTGTTTCATTGCTTTAGTAAGGAATGCTACCTGAGATTTCATAGTGCTGTCGGCCTCATAATCCTTGGCAGCAAGTACCCGTTTACTCCCTCTTCTAACTGTCGGGAACTGCTCCTCATTCTTGGCTAGGTTTTTCAGAACTTGCAAAGCCTCGTCCGGATCTTTATCCAATAATAGTCCATTTGCTGCAGAATCAATGCGAATACGAGTTTGTAAGTTAGCAGCATTATAGAATTTAGTTACCTGATTCCAGACAGGGAATCCATACATTGGGCAGTTTCGTAGAAGAGTTGTAAATCTGTCCCAGGCCTCGTGCATCGGCTCGTCATCTTCCTGTTGAAAAGTAGCAATTTCGTTACGTAATCGCTCAGATAAATGTGAAGGATTAAAACGAGATAAAAATTCACGAGTTAGATCTGCCCAAGTCATAATAGAACCCGGTGTAAGTTTATTCCACCAAGTTTTAGCTCTGTCCCTCAATGAATGGGGGAATAACCGAAGCCTCAGTATCTCCGGACTAACTCCTGGTAGCCTAAACGAACCACAGATCTCCTGGAACGTCTTGAGATGCTCCCTAGCATCTTCTGTCGCAGAACCACTAAAATGTCCGGCGTTGTTGATCATACTAAACATGACAGGTTTAAGCTCAAAGTTATCAACATCAATATCCGGCAGTGTGGTCTCCAGGTCTACATGGTCATTCAGCATGTAGTCACGACATGACCGTCGTCCACCTGCCCCAGGCGGGTCGCCGACAGGCGGTATGTCTCCTCCAGCAGGCTGGTTACGGGCCATCTGCTCTAGCTGTTCTTCAAGGTATTCGTTCCTGTCTAAAAGATGGCGAATATGTTTCTTGAGATTGAATGATCGTTCGATTTCCGGATCTAACTTATACTCAGGGTCTTCGCCTCTTTTCGATCTGTGCATAAACAAAAGAACCTTGTGAAAAGCAAGAGTTGAAAACAAAAAATAAAAATTAAAGAAAAATTAAAAATTAAAAACAAAAAAAATAAAAATAAAAACAAAAAGTGCAATAAAAGAAAGATGTAGTTATGTTGCCAATCCCCGGCAACGGCGCCAAAAACTTGTTGCGTGTAAAATAGACTATCGCAATTGTAGTGCAAGTGTACACGACGCAAGTAGTAAAGTGATACGAAGTATCGGATATCGTCTCCACAGGGATTGGGCTAATGACTTCACCTTGATTTACTGCACGAAGTAAAGGAAATATTTTAGAAAGTTGTCACGATTAATAAAGTAAAAACGTAAATAAAAGGATTGAATTATCAAGATAGAGAGAATGGGCTGGTATTGAATTGCTCGGTAGTGCAGGTATTGAATTGCTTAGGATCTCCAGTTCTGTCGTCGCTCCCGTCGCCGACAGCACCTGTCGCGGCGTCTGTCCGTTAGTTGTCGCGGCAGCAGACACTAACTCAGTACTTCAAGCTTGGCAAGAATCTCAGATTTGCCTTGCCCTATCCCTAGGCACAAGTCTATCGATGAACACGTCTTTGATGATACCTCCCGGCGTGAATCGAAGGATGAACACCGATGTGTATGAATTCTTCCTTAGCCACTTAACCTCGCCTTATCCCTAAGCACGAGATGGTTCAACTATAAACTAGAGAACGCGCTTTTATCTCTTTCGTATACTTAACTCTCCCGATGCTAAGTAAATAGATAACCTCACAATGCTCTCCCGATGCTCTTGCAAGATATTAAAACCAAGATAAAAGAACTTGAAGTTTATTTTATTGAACTTGAAAAATCCTAAAACAAAGCAACCCTTGCAACTACTTTACAACACAACCCGTAGCCCTAGGGGGAATTTAGAACATGTCGGTGACGGGTGGACGGCAGAGGTTTTGTTTCGGTTATGGGGTGATCGGTCATGCCCTAGGTTTAATCTATGCCCTTTATATAAGCTTTGGGCTCAAGTTATCTAAGGTAACAAGGATTACAACTTTAATTAAAAGTAAGATTCTAATAAAGACTAAATCTCTAAGGACTCCTACTTTCCAGCCGCATCCTTGCTTTTAGGGATTTTCTCTCTTTTGAGCTTTGGCTTGACATATCTTTTGATCCGGGGCTTGGAAAAATATTCGGCTTCCACACGACAGACGAGCAGATTTTTCTCTATCTATCGAGGTCCACTTGACTTTTCCTCTTCATAAATCTGCTGTCACCATGCTGTCACGACAGGTCCATGACAGGTTCGTCTTCTTCAGTTGCTTGTCCAGTTCAGCTCTCCTGCTTATCTGCCCTGCGCCTGCCTTCATTGTCAACCATGGCAGCTACCTGCAAAATACACCATCTTTTAGTAGAATCTGTGCCTTTTACACAATTGTGATGTTTTATTGAAAACTAACCTGAATGCAATGCAATGATGCTTGAATGCAGCAGAAATATGGGTTAAAAAGGGTGTAAATAATAGAACTTTTACACACTCAACAGCTGGTGATCAGGTGCGTGCTCCTGTTGTTGCTGCACCGCAGAGAGGTCATGGGCACGACCGTGGTAATTTCCAGAGGCGAGAGGAAGGTGGTCGTGGAGTAGCTCATGTTGTGGCTATTCAGCCTGAAGGTGGAGGCCAAGTGAGGGTGTATGCTCAGCGTGAGGGCAGGAATGATGCGGAGGTGATTGCAGGTACCTTTACTTTGCAGTCCTTGTCATTGCTTTCTTTGATAGATTCTGGATCTACGCATTCATACATTTTGCGTGAGCATGCTGAACTGCTTGGTTTGCCTGTTGAGTCTTTGGATGTTGGTGTTCGTGTCACTAGTTCTTTTGGTGAGACTGTTGTGACTCGAAAGCTTTATAGAAGGTGTCCCTTGGTTGTTCAAGAACATGTTTTTCATGTTGATCTTATGGAGTGGCCCTTCTATGGTTTTGATGTGATCCTTGGTATGGATTGGCTTGCTGAGCATCGTGCTGTTGTGGATTGTGAAAATAAGCGAGTTTCGCTGAAGCTTGCGGATGATTATGAAGTTGTTGTGGTTGGTGAGAATGTGAAGTTTCTTGCCAATGTGGTGTCTACCTTGGAGGCGAGCAGGATGCTGAGGCAAGGTTGCGAAGCTTATCTAGCTTTTGTGATGAATCCTAGTTCTAAGGAGTTGAGGGTGCAAGATATCAGGGTTGTGAAGGAGTTTCCTAGTGTTTTTCCTGAGGAGTTGCATGGTTTACCTCCTAATCGCGAGGTGGAGTTTGGAATTGAGCTGTATGAGAATACAACTCCTGTGTCCATTACTCCCTATAGAATGGCACCTAAGGAGCTGAAGGAGCTGAAGACGCAGTTGCAAGAGCTGCTTGACCGTGGTTTCATCCGGCCGAGTGTGTCACCTTGGGGTGCACCGGTCTTGTTTGTGAAGAAGAAAGATGGCACTATGAGAATGTGCATTGATTACCGTCAGCTGAACAAGTTGACTATCAAGAATCGATATCCTTTGCCGAGGATTGATGATCTCTTTGATCAATTTCGGGGAGCTGCAGTGTTCTCTAAGATTGACTTGAGGTCAGGGTATTATCAGTTGAAGGTGAAGGATGTGGATGTGCCTAAGACAGCTTTCAGGACAAGGTATGGGCATTATGAGTTCCTTGTGATGCCGTTTGGTTTGACAAATGCTCCTGCTGCTTTCATGGACATGATGAATCGTGTGTTTCATGAATACCTGGACAAGTTCGTTGTGGTGTTCATTGATGATATTGATACAGGGGTGTTGTTGAAGAAAACAACATTCCTCGTTCATTCGCGGATCTAGAATAATAGCAAGTATTTCTCTGCAATAGAAACAATCATGATTTTGAAGTTAGATATTTTTAAATATTAAAAAAAATGAAAGAAAAAAATTCAGAATTGGGAGAGAAGAAAGTTGCAGAAATTTTAGGATAATTTGAACGACGAAGATGAAATTCTTCAAACATTCAACAACGGTAGCAATGTTCTTGGAATTTGATACGATGAACTCGAAAGAACCTGCATAATCTGTTATGCAAACCCGAATCGAATCTGTTCTTCGTAGTCGGAAAAGATGAACAAACTCCAAGGAAGAACTCGAACAATCTGTTGAACGAACCCGAACCTTATCTTGAATTTGCTCGAATACGGACTTGGACCCTTCAATTATCGAACAATTGAGAACCCGAAGTATCAAAGAAAAAGTTCTAAAAAGAACCAAATTTGAGAGAAAAATCTCACAAAATAATTATTCATTCAAGTGTGTAACCTTTACAAAGTGTTTTGGCTACATATATATAACACAAGGGATAGTTAGCCGAATTGTTCTTGTGGCTAATATTAAAAAAAAATACAATTTAAAATTCAAACAATTAACCACAAATAACCTCTCCTTTTGGCTGATTGAATTTGAGCCATATGTTTGAAATTTGGCCGCCACCTTTGGAATTAAGCACATGTGAAATGTGCTTTGAATTTGAAATTCAAAAGGCTAATTTCCCTTGTGCTTATCCGAATTGAGAAGGCATGGTTCGGCTGGGCTGCACCTTCAAATCTCCACGTGATTGATGTGCAAATATGTGTTGTGGCTGAATGTATTCACCACGAATTGCCAATGAAATTATGTTGAAATGGAATGGCACGCTGCCATGGTTGCTCTAAATTTCACATGCAAGGCTGCCATGGCTGCTCTAAATTTCACGTGCAAGGCTGCAAACATATAAAAAAAACATTATAAAAACATTATTGGAATTAAACCACATGTAAAATTTATGCATGCATTTACAATTCAAAGATGGGATACTGCACATATATAAAATATTATTATAAGTTATATTATTAAATTATTCCAAACATATGTATCATATAATATACATATTTAAAAACACCCATGTATTATATAACCTAATCATGACACATATTAAATATGCAACACATTAAAAGTCCTATCGCCTAAGGCATAAGTATTATCAAATGATTCTGAAATATTAGCACAAGTAAGGAACAAAGCTTCCCTGAAACGTTGCGCCCTAGATCGCGTAATTGGTCCTAACGGTAAGACCTCCGGATCAGCAACATGTGCTGGTGAAGACGTGCTCACATCATCCCCCCCTTCTTGAAAAGGATTTGTCCTCAAATCTGTACAATCACCATAAGGGGTTAAGTCAGAAACATTAAATGTGGCACTTACATTGTATTCCTCGGGTAGATCTAACTTGTAGGCGTTGTCATTCACTTTCTCCAACACCTGAAAAGGACCATCTCCTTGCGGTAACAGCTTGGACCGCCTTTGGGCCGGAAATCTTTCCTTTCGAAAATGAACCCAAACCCAATCACCAACATCGAAGGTGACTCGCTTCCTTCCTTTGTTTGCTTGCTTTTCATACTGCTGAGTCCTTCGTTCTAGGTTCTCTTTAACCTGTTGATGCAACTTCTTCACATAATCGGCTTTGCTTTGACCATCTCTGTTCGTCACCTGTTCCTGTGGCAAAGGCAACAAATCTAGAGGCGTAATAGGTTTAAAACCATAAACAACCTCAAATGGTGACATTTTAGTAGCAGAATGTACAACATGGTTATAAGCAAACTCAACATGTGGTAAACAATCTTCCCAAGTCTTAATATTCTTTTTAATGATGGAACGAAGTAAAGTAGATAAAACCCTGTTAACAACCTCAGTTTGTCCATCAGTCTGGGGATGACAAGTAGTAGAAAACATGAGTTTCGTACCTAATTTGCTCCAAAGAGTCCTCCAGAAGTGACTCAAAAACTTCACATCCCTGTCAGAAACAATCGACCTAGGAATACCATGTAAACGTACAACATCCTTAAAGAATAAGTTAGCCACATTAACAGCATCATCAGTCTTATGGCAAGCAATAAAATGTGCCATTTTCGAGAACCTATCAACCACAACAAATACACTATCTCTACCATTTCTAGTTCGAGGCAATCCCAAAACAAAATCCATCGAAATATCAGTCCAAGGGGAATCAGGAATAGGTAGAGGTAAGTACATACCATGTGGTGAAACCTTCGATTTTGCTTTCCTACAAGTCACACAACGTTCACAATACCTTTCAACGTCTCTGCGCATCTTTGGCCAAAACAGATGCTCCTTCAGTGTGTGTAACGTCTTAGTGACACCAAAATGACCCATTAATCCACCTTCATGTGCCTCACGAATCAGAATATCCCGCATCGAACCCTGTGGAATGCAAATCCTGTTTTCCTTGAAAAGATAGCCATCATGCCTATAAAATTTTCCATCTGCACCTTTCGAGCAAGCATTAAACTTATCTCTAAAATCAGGATCATCAGGGTATAAATCACGAATATATGCAAAACCAATCAGATGTGAATCAAGATAACTCAAAAGTGCATACCTACGTGACAATGCATCAGCAACGACATTTTCTTTCCCTTTTTTGTAACGAATGACATAAGGAAAAGATTCAAAGAATTTAACCCACTTAGCATGTCGTTTATTCAATTTATGCTGACCTGTGATGTAACGTAAAGCCTCGTGGTCGGTGTGGATCACAAACTCCTTAGGCAACAAATAATGCTGCCATGTCTCCAATGCCCGAATCAGTGCATACATCTCTTTATCATAAACCGGATAGTTCAATGTAGCACCACTTAATTTCTCGCTAAAGTAAGCAATGGGCCTCTTTTCCTGCATCAAAACAGCACCTATACCAATTCCTGAAGCATCACATTCAATTTCAAACGTTTTATCAAAATCAGGTAATGCTAACACAGGTGCTCTAGTCAAACAATCTTTAATTTTCAAAAAGTCATCTTCTTGTTCTTTACCCCATGAGAAGACTGAATTCTTCTTTATAATCCCGGTTAAGGGGGCGGTAATAGAACTGAAGTTAGGAACAAACCGTCGATAAAAACTCGCTAAACCATGAAACGATCTAACCTGAGTAATCGATGTCGATTGTGGCCATTCCTGAATTGCCTTTATCTTCTCAGGATCAACTTCAACTCCCTGAGAGCTAACAATGTAACCAAGAAATGTGAGTTTGTCAGTACAAAATACACACTTCTCCATGTTACCAAACAATCTTTCTTCTCGCAAAACCTGCAGAATAGCTCGCAAATGTCCTACGTGATCCTGTAAAGACTTGCTATAGATCAAGATATCATCAAAGTATACAACACAGAATTTACCAATGAAAGATCGTAGAACATGATTCATCAAACGCATAAAAGTACTAGGTGCATTAGTTAAACCAAAATGCATTACTAACCATTCGTACAAACCTAGCTTTGTCTTGAAGGCTGTTTTCCACTCATCGCCTTCTCGCATGCGAATCTGATGATAGCCGCTCCTTAAGTCAATTTTGGAGAAGATGACGGCTCCGCAAAGCTCGTTCAACATTTCATCAAGTCTTGGAATGGGATGACAATACTTAATTGTGATCTGGTTCACAGCTCGACAATCTACGCACATCCTCCAAGATCCATCTTTCTTCGGTACTAACAGCACCGGAACAGCACACGGACTCAAGCTCTCTCGAATGTAACCCTTGTCCATCAACTTAGTAATTTGCCTTTGAAGCTCTTTCGTCTCTTCAGGGTTGGTTCGATAAGCTGGCCGGTTCGGAATAGTAGCACCTGGAATGAAATCAATCTGGTGCTCAATGCCACGAAGAGGTGGCAATCCCTTCGGTGTTTCAGCTGGAAACACGTCCTCAAACTCCTGCAAAAGTGTCAAAATCGGTGAAGGTAGATCAATAGGAAAATCTGTCAATAAACAATAATCTTTAAACATCAAAATAAGAACAGATTGTTGAGAGGAAAGACATTTCCTGATTTCGCTACTGCTCGCATACACGAACATCTTCTTCTTCTCTTTTGCAGTCTCTTTACTCTTTTTCAAGCTTGCCTGATCTTCAAACACTTGACTCGGTGTCAAAGGAGCCAAAGTGATCTTCTTACCTGCATGCATAAAAGAGTAACGGTTTGTATAACCATCATGCATTACCTTCTTGTCATATTGCCAAGGGCGTCCCAAAAGAAGGTGAGTAGCATCCATCGTCACAACATCACAAAGGACCTCGTCCTTGTAGTTTCCAATTGAAAATGGTACAATAGCCTGTCTGGTCACTTTAAGCTCGCCACCATCATTCAACCACTGTAACTTATATGGATGAGGATGCTTTGTCGTTTTCAGACCTAACCTGTCAACCATCACTGAACTGGCAACATTAGTACAACTACCACTATCAATAATCACAACACATACCTTGTCTTGCACCTTGCATCGTGTGTGAAAGATATTCTCACGCTGTAGATCATCTGGTACCTGTTGCACATTCAGACTTCTTTTAATAACCAAAAGTTCCATTACCTTACCAGATTCAGGAACCTCTAGGTCGGTCTCATCTTCCTCTTCAGTAGGGAGATCATGCACTTCCCCCTCGGAATCTGACTCTATCTCACCATCATCTCGCATCAACATAACCCTCCGGTTAGGACATTGACTAGCAACATGTCCTCTCCCAAGGCACTTGAAACACTGGATATCTCGCGATCGTTCTTTTACCACCACTTGATGTTTGCCACGCCCATTATCAGCAACGGGAGGCTTTGGTGTGCTGGATTCGCCTTGCTCTCGAATCCGAAGTGGCGTTTGTGGTGCTTGTTTCCTGGAATTGTTAGGAGTATATAATGGATTTGAAAAAGATTTAAAGGAAGGGTTACCTCGATTTGAAGACTTCCTGCGCTGCTGTCGTTCAATCTTTATTGCCATCTGCACCATGTCATCAACCTCGACATAATGCTGTAACTCAACAGCATTGGCAATCTCGGTGTTCAACCCTGCTAGAAAACGTGCCATGGTAGCTTCTCGATCTTCCTCGATATTTGCACGCATCATAGCCATTTCCATATCCTTGAAATAATCTTCAACACTCCTACTTCCCTGTTTCAAGTTTTGCAATTTTTGAAACAAATCACGATGATAATGAATAGGAACAAACCTTTTACGCATTAGTCGCTTCATCTCGATCCATGTTGCAACTGGATCATCACCGGTACGTCTACGACTAAGCAATAACTGGTCCCACCATATCAAGGCATAATCAACAAACTCTGTTGCTGCTAATCGAACCTTCTTCTGTTCCGAGTAATTATAACACTCGAAAATGTGCTCCACTTTGCTTTCCCAAGCCAAGTATGCATCAGGATCTGAGCGTCCCTGAAAAGAAGGAATAGCAATCTTAATGTTAGTCAAATTATCGTCTACCTGTTGCACACGTCCTTGTCTAGGAATATGCTGCCTCGGTGACCGTTCGTCTTCATTTTCATTCATCACATCATTAACAGAGTTGGATCCTCCATCAAACCTATCCATCCTCGACTGTAATGGCTCTAAGGCGGTAGCCACTACTCGTTGCATCATTCTCTCTAAGGCTTGCATTTGAGGAATCAGTGGATCCTGTTCAACCGTGTGATCATCGGAACCTGTCATAATTAACAACAAAAAAACAAACAAACAAACTAACAAACGGGTTAAAGGTTAGAGAGAAAAAAAAAATAGTCCTCACCAATTACACAACAAAAATCCTCACTAGTCACTCCAAAGAATTTGCACTCAAGAAAATAAGGAATTAACACTCAGCACTCGTGTTTCACTCGGGAGAATACTCGAATGGCTCTTTTTGTCTCCCCTTCTGTTCTCACACGCTCTGTTTGCCTTTTCCCTCAATCTCTCGTACTTAGTTCTTTAAAGGAACTGATTCCGATGTTCAGATTCTGCAAGTGTTGTCAATTTGAAAGAAAACAACGGGTGACGGGTGAATATTGTTAGAACAAAGATAAGGGTTAGGAAAAAAAATGAAAGTTGAGAATTGGGCTGAAAGAAAGAAAAAAAAATAAGAATATGAAATGAAAGAAAAGATGCTAAAAGAACAAGAATTTAGCAACTTACGCAGTAGAAATGCTTACCACCATCCTATCTCCGGAACAAACAAGAAAAGTTGATTTCGGGTGATTACAAAGTATTTCAAGGTAAGATAGGCATATACTTCATCATTTCACGTCCAATCAGCACATATTAACACAAAATATCTCAAATATTCGAAACTGATTTTTTTATTATTTTTTTCGAATTTTTTTCTAATTTTTTTTACTTTGACTTTTTTGGTCAAACTTTGAATTTTGACTTTTTTTTTCAGAATTTTTTTTTTCGAATTTTTTTGTTTCTTTTTGTTTTTTTGGCTTTTGTATATATATATATTTTTTGATGTCTGGTAGTGCAGAAATTGCTAAAATCCGACCAAAGCTCTATTTACCATATGATACAGGGGTGTTGTTGAAGAAAACAACATTCCTCGTTCATTCGCGGATCTAGAATAATAGCAAGTATTTCTCTGCAATAGAAAAAATCATGATTTTGAAGTTAGATATTTTAAATATTAAAAAAAATGAAAGAAAAAAATTCAGAATTGGGAGAAAAGAAAGTTGCAGAAATTTTAGGATAATTTGAACGACGAAGATGAAATTCTTCAAACATTCAACAACGGTAGCAACGTTCTTGGAATTTGATACGATGAACTCGAAAGAACTTGCATAATCTGTTATGCAAACCCGAATCGAATCTGTTCTTCGTAGTCGGAAAAGATGAACAAACTCCAAGGAAGAACTCGAACAATCTGTTGAACGAACCCGAACCTTATCTTGAATTTGCTCGAATACGGACTTGGACCCTTCAATTATCGAACAATTGAGAACCCGAAGTATCAAAGAAAAAGTTCTAAAAAGAACCAAATTTGAGAGAAAAATCTCACAAAATAATTATTCATTCAAGTGTGTAACCTTTACAAAGTGTTTTGGCTACATATATATAACACAAGGGATAGTTAGCCGAATTGTTCTTGTGGCTAATATTAAAAAAAATACAATTTAAAATTCAAACAATTAACCACAAATAACCTCTCCTTTTGGCTGATTGAATTTGAGCCATATGTTTGAAATTTGGCCGCCACCTTTGGAATTAAGCACATGTGAAATGTGCTTTGAATTTGAAATTCAAAAGGCTAATTTCCCTTGTGCTTATCCGAATTGAGAAGGCATGGTTCGGCTGGGCTGCACCTTCAAATCTCCACGTGATTGATGTGCAAATATGTGTTGTGGCTGAATGTATTCACCACGAATTGCCAATGAAATTATGTTGAAATGGAATGGCACGCTGCCATGGTTGCTCTAAATTTCACATGCAAGGCTGCCATGGCTGCTCTAAATTTCACGTGCAAGGCTGCAAACATATAAAAAAACATTATAAAAACATTATTGGAATTAAACCACATGTAAAATTTATGCATGCATTTACAATTCAAAGATGGGATACTGCACATATATAAAATATTATTATAAGTTATATTATTAAATTATTCCAAACATATGTATCATATAATATACGTATTTAAAAACACCCATGTATTATATAACCTAATCATGTCAAATATTAAATATGCAACACATTAAAAGTCCTATCGTCTAAGGCATAAGTATTATCAAATGATTCTGAAATATTAGCACAAGTAAGGAACAAAGCTTCCCTGAAACGTTGCGCCCTAGATCGCGTAATTGGTCCTAACGGTAAGACCTCCGGATCAGCAACATGTGCTGGTGAAGACGTGCTCACATCAGATATCCTCGTGTACTCGCGTACTGAGGAGGAGCACGAAGAGCATTTGAGGATTGTGCTGCAAGCCTTGTTGGAGAATCAGCTTTATGCTAAGTTGAGCAAGTGTGAGTTCTGGCTTAAGGAGGTGGTGTTTCTTGGGCTTGTGGTCTCAGCTGAGGGGATTCGTGTTGATCCTCAGAAGATTGAGGCGGTGATGAATTGGAAGGTTCCTAAGTCTGTTCATGAGGTTCGTAGTTTCCTTGGTTTGGCGGGATACTACCGGAGGTTTGTGGATGGTTTTTCTAAGATTGCTGCTCCTTTGACGAAGTTGTTGCAAAAGGATGTTAAGTATGAGTGGACGGAAGCGAGACAGTAGGCTTTTGAGAAGCTTAAGGCGGCTTTGACGCAAGCTCCTATCTTGGTTCAGCCTGAATCAGGGAAAGAGTTTGTGGTCTATAGTGATGCATCCTATGTTGGTTTGGGATGTGTGCTGATGCAAGAGGGTAAGGTGGTGGCTTATGCATCGCGGCAGTTGAAAGTGCATGAGCGCAACTACCCTACGCATGATATTGAGCTGGCTGCAGTGGTTTTTGCTCTGAAGATCTGGAGACATTATCTGTATGGTGAGAAGTGTACTGTGTACACGGATCACAAGAGTTTGAGGTATCTGATGTCTCAGAAGGAGTTGAATCTTAGGCAGCGGCGTTGGTTGGAGTTGCTCAAGGATTATGATTTGACGATCGAGTATCATCCTGGAAAAGCTAATGTTGTTGCGGATGCCTTGAGTAGGAAGGTAGCTGTTGAGCTGAGGGCTATGTTTGCTAGCTTGAGCATATCGCGAGATGGTGGTCTTGTTGTTGAGTTGCAAGTGAAACCATCTTTGGTTCAGTTGATCAAGGAAAAGCAGTTGCTTGATGATTCCTTGGTGTCTCATGTTCAGGATATCGCGGAGGGTAGGCCTTCGGATTTCTGCTTTAATGATGATGGTGTGTTGTGTTTTGGGAGTCGGATAGTAGTGCCTGTTGATGCTGAGTTGAGGCGTGCTATTCTGACTGAAGGTCATAGTAGTCCTTTTGCTATGCACCCTGATAGTACTAAGATGTATCGTGATCTTCGTGATGAGTACTATTGGGTGGGTTTGAAGAAGGATGTTGCAGAGTTTCTGAGCAAGTGTTTGGTGTGTCAGCGAGTTAAGGCTGAACATCAGGTTCCTTCAGGGCTGTTGGAACCGTTGAAAATCCCTGAATGGAAGTGGGAGAGGGTTACCATGGATTTTGTATTTGGTTTACCTTTGTCTCCTTCGAAGAAGAATTCTGTTTGGGTGATTGTGGATCGCCTGACGAAGTGTGCGCATTTCTTGCCTGTGCATACTACGTTTTCTTTGGATAGGCTGGCAGAGCTGTACATTGCTGAGGTTGTGCGGCTGCATGGTGTGCCTAAGTCGATTGTGTCAGATAGGGATCCGAGGTTCACATCGCGTTTCTGGCAGTGTTTGCATCAAGCTCTGAGTACAAGGTTGCATTTCGGTACATCCTATCATCCTCAGTCGGATGGTCAGTCTGAGCGGGTTATCCAGATTTTGGAGGATATGTTGAGGTGCTGCGTGATTGAGTTCCAAGGTTCTTGGGAGAAGCATCTGCCTTTGGTTGAGTTCGCTTATAACAATAGTTATCAGGCGAGTATACAGATGGCACCTTATGAGGCTTTGTACGGGAGGAAGTGTAGGACTCCTCTTTGTTGGGCTGAAACTGGTCAAAAGTTGGTTTCGATGTCGGCTTTGTTGAAAGGGACCACAGAGAAGGTGAAGCTCATTTGTGAGCGGTTGAAGGCAGCCTCTGATCGGCAAAAGTCTTACGCAGATTTGAAGCGTGAGGAGATAGAGTATGCGGTGGGTGACCGTGTGTTTTTGAAGGTTTCGCCTTGGAAGAAGTTGATGAGGTTTGGCCGGAAGGGTAAGTTGAGCCCTCGGTACATTGGACCATATGAGGTGGTTGAGCGTGTGGGTCCTGTTGCGTATCGGTTGAGGTTACCTCAGGAGTTGGAGAAGATTCATGATGTGTTCCATGTTTCTATGCTCCGGGGATATAGATCTGATCCTTCGCATGTGATGCCTGTGGAGGAAGTGGTTTTGAATCCGGATTTGACCTATGATGAGGAACCGGTGAAGGTTCTAGATTCGGATAGCAAGGTTCTTCGTGGCAAGACCATTGAGTTTGTGAAGGTGCTGTGGAAGCATCGAGGTGTTGAGGAAGCCACGTGGGAGCGGAAGGAAGACATGCTGAAGCAGTTTCCTTATCTTTTTCCTTCAGGTAAATTGCAAGGACGAAATTTCTTAAGGGGGGGAGAGTTGTAACGCCCCGGTTTTGGGCTTGGAAGTTTAGGCGTTGACCGGTTTTGGTCAAAGTGCTGTTCGAATCTTAAAAGGTGAAATTAGGAAAGCCTTGTTCGGGTTGCATTAAAAATATGGAAAAATGTTCTAAAATCATCTTTTATTATAATTAAGTGAACTGTGAAATCAATTTTGGAAAATGAGTTTTGGAAAGGTGACATTTTGGCTAGTGACCAAAATGTAATTTTCGAAAGTTTGGTGACTGTTTTATAAAGGGTTGGAACTTTGAATCTTTAAGGAGCTATTAATCCAAAAGTAGTTTCTCCAGATTTTTCTAAGGTATTTTAAGCTATATTCTGATTTTAAATCATATTAAAAGTGGAGGGAAAGCCATTTGGCTATTTTGGATAACTAACTTTCCTATTTTCTTTCTCTCATTTTCTCTCAACCCAAACACTTTCTCTCCAGAGAATTTGATCTTATTTTCTCACCTAAATCCCTCCTTTCAACTCTCTTTTGATTCTTAATCAACATATCTACAAAACCTCACCATTTGTTACTTGATTCAACAAGGTTTTTGATTCCAAAAAGAGGAGAAACTCAAGTTTGGAGGTAAGAACGTCCTTCTCCTCTAAACTATCAGTTTTTTACTGAAATTCCTAAGTTTTCAATCCTTAATTTATGTTTTATTAAAGGTTTTTAAGTGGTGAAATGGATCTTGGCTTATAATGCAAGATTTGGTGATTTTTGATGATTTTCGTTAGATCTGATTAATCTGTGATTTGAGATGTGTTTTTGATGTTAAATGAACTCTAAATTGATAAGGAATTGAGTTTTGATTAATGCAATCCCGGATAGGTTGAGTTTCCTAAGTTTAGCTTGTGATTCAAGGTTGTTTTTGAGGTGATCTTGTGGATCTAATGTTGCTGGAGGTATAAGGATGTTAATAGGTTGTTTTTAGATGTTATATGATGTTAAAGGATGTGTGGTTTTGCTGGTTTATAGCTGGGCTTTGTTTAGAAGTGGTTTGGATGCATTTTCGGTTGTGTTTGGTGGCCGAAAATGGTGTGTGGATGAGAGCAACGAGTTTAGGTGCTTTCATTGAAGCAATTAATGCATGATGATGCATTAATCCTCTGCTTTGATGTGTTGAAACAGGGGAGGCATCTTTGGATCCAAGAGTTGTTGATCCGGAAGCTTGTTTTGGTGCTTAGGCTTGAAGCAAAGTGGAATCGGTGAGTGCGTGTGTGAAATTGGGTTTTCGGCTTTGAAACCAATGTCTTGGGAGCTTAGTTTAAGTCTAAACAACTTTGCTAAGCTCAAGTGTAAGTTTTCGGAATTTCTCTCTAGTGGTGGCCATGATTTTGTTGTGATGCAATGTGGTTTAATTGCATGATTTAATTACTGTTTTGAAAGCATGATTTAGCATGGTATTTGCTGTTCTTGTAAGCCATATGATGAAGGAAACTCTAGGTAAGAGTTCCTTGTTTTTGTACATTGATAAAATGTGGTTTGAAGCTTTTAATGCATGATGAATATGGCTTGGTTTAATGCTTAAAAACAGTGACTAAATGATGAAAGTGATGTATATTGGCAAGTGATGTTTTAAAAAGGTTAAGGTCACTAAGGTGGTTAAAAGTCCTTGAGTGAGCCTTGTTACTTAAGAACATCAAGGTGTTTAAAAGTCCTTGGATGATTCTTGCTACGGACACAAAGGTGGTTAAAAGTCCTTGTGTGATCCTTTCCATGGTGTTTAAAAGTCCATGGGGCCATGGTGTTTAAAATTCCATGGGGCCAAGGTGTTTAAAAGTCCTTGGGGCCAAGGTGTTTAAAAGTCCTTGGGGTGAAACTTGATGTGGACACAAAGGTGTTTAAAAGTCCTTGTGTGGTCCTCTTTCATGGTGTTTAAAAGTCCATGGCCAAGGTGTTTAAAAGTCCTTGGGGCCAAGGTGTTTAAAAGTCCTTGGGAAAGTTGATGAACTTGTTTTAAAGAAATGGAATCTATCACTTGAGCCAATATGACATGTTATGTTATGAAGCATGAGATGCTTGTCTTAAGTATGCTTTTGAGCATGTGCAAAGGTTGATTTAAAGCATGATTTATAAATGTTTTTAAATGCATTATTGAATGGTTTTTAAGAGCATTCCTCACTAAGCTTTTGCTTACGCTCTCTTTCGTTTTCTTAATTCAATAATGCAGAACATTAGAGAACCTTGAGGGCAGCAAGGAGGGCAAGCATTCAAGTGAAAGTAGAGCTCAATGTATGGAAGGTTTTGTTAGTACATTTTAGCTTTTGGTAATTTGGCAATGGGGGACCAATGTGTATGTTTTGGGAGATGTTTGGAACTCCCTAAGTATGTTGAATGAGGATAAGAATGCTGGTTTTTGTGTTGGATCATTACATGCTTGTTATGGAAGTTTGTGCTTGAATAGCTAGCTTGTGTAGGAAGCATGCCTATAGATTTGGGGCTTTTTGCATATGATGTTGTTCTGATGAATTGATGATGCTAGTATGTCTTATAAATGTTGAATTGCATGCTGGTAAAGTTTGGTGGCAATTGGAGCATGATTGGATGTTTAATTGCATGTTTAAGAATGCATTTTGGGGCAATCTGTGTAGGGTGTTTCGGAACAGCTCTTACCGTTTTGGAACGGGTGCCTTAAACAAACCCAGGCTTCCGAAACGGGAAGAACCGTTCCGAAACGGTTTGGCTACTGCCAGCCCGTGTTCCGGAACCCGTTGCGGAACGGCCCGCGTTTCGAAACGGGCTCTGCTTGTTTCGGAACAGATGACCGTTAGGGGCTGACATTGGCAGTTAAATGTTTTGAATTGTTTGCATTTTGGTCCTGAAACTTGTTTGTGCAATTGTATGAGTTTGGGAGGTCCTTTTGAGCTGAAATTTCACAGAGAAGCATGAAACCGGATTAATTTCAAGTTGGTAACTTTAATTTGGGTTAAGTCCTCATATTTATCAGAAATTACAATTTGGTCCCTAAAGTTGTAATTTGTTCAATTGGGTCCCTGTATGATCTCTGATGTTTGTGATCTTTGTGTATGATGTTTGTGTGATCACAATTAAGACTAATGTGCATCTAGGCAAGTTTAAAAAGAAAAAAAAGGGTCGTTAATCAAGGTTAACTTTCGGGTTGACTTTGGTGTGTTAATCTAGACAATTAAGACTAATGTGCATCTAGACTAATGTGCTGGCCACCGAGTATGATGATTTTGATGTGTTGGTGGGCCGAGCCAAGGACATTGAGATGAACTTGGGTTTATCTGCGAAAGGTGTTGGGGCAAGTTCTGGTAGGAGAGCTGCTGAGTTTAGTTCCGGTGGTGGACGGAACAAGAGGGGACGTGATCAGAAGTATCACTCCTCAGCTAAGAGAGGTGGTGGTGCACCTGCTAGAGGAGGCAACGCTAAAGCTGATCCTAGTGCTTGTTAGATCTGTGGTTCACGTGGTCACATGAAGCGTGACTGTCCTCGTGCTGTGAGAGAGGTGCAAGCTCCTGTAGTGGCAGCTGGTAATGGATGCTGGAATTGTGGATCTGCAGACCACTTGAGGCGAGATTGTCCTAGGTTGGCTGGTGATCAGGTGCGTGCTCCTGCTGTTGCTGCACCACAGAGAGGTCGTGGGCGCGGCCGTGGTAATTTCCAGAGGCGAGAGGAAGGTGGTTGTGGAGTAGCCCATGTTGTGGCTATTCAACCTGAAGGTGGAGGCCAAGCTAGGGTGTATGCTCAGCGTGAGGGAAGGAATGATGCGGATGTGATTGCAAGTACCTTTACTTTGCAATCCTTGTCATTGCTTTCTTTGATTGATTCTGGATCTACGCATTCATACATTTTGCGTGAGCATGTTGAATTGCTTGGTTTGCCTGTTGAGTCTTTGGATGTTGGTGTTCGTGTCACTAGTTCTTTTGGTGAAACTGTTGTGACTCGAAAGCTTTATAGAAGGTGTCCCTTGGTTGTTCAAGAACATGTTTTTCATGTTGATCTTATGGAGTTGCCCTTTTATGGTTTTGATGTGATCCTTGGTATGGATTGGCTTGCTGAGCATCGTGCTGTGGTAGATTGTTAAAATAAGCGAGTTTCGCTGAAGCTTGCGGATGATTATGAAGTTGTTGTGGTTGGTGAGAATGTGAAGTTTCTTGCCAATGTGGTGTCTACCTTGGAGGCGAGCAGGATGCTGAGGCAAGGTTGCGAAGCTTATCTAGCTTTTGTGATGAATCCTAGTTCTAAGGAGTTGAGGGTGCAAGATATCCGAGTTGTGAAGGAGTTTCCTGGTGTTTTTCCTGAGGAGTTGCCTGGTTTACCTCCTAATCGCGAGGTGGAGTTTGGAATTGAGCTGTATGAGAATACAACTCATGTGTCCATTACCCCCTATAGAATGGCACCTAAGGAGCTGAAGGAGCTGAAGACGCAGTTGCAAGAGTTGCTTGATCGTGGTTTCATCCGGCCGAGTGTGTCACCTTGGGGAGCACCGATCTTGTTTGTGAAGAAGAAAGATGGCACTATGAGAATGTGCATTGATTACCGTCAGCTGAACAAGTTGACTATCAAGAATCGGTATCCTTTGCCGAGGATTGATGATCTCTTTGATCAATTTCGGGGAGCTTCTGTGTTCTCTAAGATTGACTTGAGGTCAGGGTATTATCAGTTGAAGGTGAAGGATGTGGATGTGCCTAAGACAGCTTTCAGGACAAGGTATGGGCATTATGAGTTCCTTGTGATGCCGTTTGGTTTGACAAATGCTCCTGCTGCTTTCATGGATATGATGAACCGTGTGTTTCATGAATACCTGGACAAGTTCGTGGTGGTGTTCATTGATTATATCCTCGTGTACTCGCGTACTGAGGAGGAGCACGAAGAGCATTTGAGGATTGTTTTGCAAGCCTTGTTGGAGAATCAGCTTTATGCTAAGCTGAGCAAGTGTGAGTTCTGGCTTAAGGAGGTGGTGTTTCTTGGGCATGTAGTCTCTGCTGAGGGGATTCGTGTGGGTCCTCAGAAGTTTGAGGCGGTGATGAACTGGAAGGTTCCTAAGTCTGTTCATGAGGTCCGTAGTTTCCTTGGTTTGGCGGGATACTACCGAAGGTTTGTGGATTGTTTTTCCAAGATTGTTGCTCCTTTGATGAAGCTGTTTCAACAGGATGTTAAGTATGAGTGGACGGAAGCGAGACAGCAGGCTTTTGAGAAGCTTAAGGCGGCTTTGACGCAAGCTCCTATCTTGGTTCAGCCTGAATCAGGGAAAGAGTTTGTGGTTTATAGTGATGCATCCTATGTTGGTTTGGGATGTGTGTTGATGCAAGAGGGTAAGGTGGTGGCTTATGCATCGCGACAGTTGAAAGTGCATGAGCGCAATTACCCTACTCATGATATTGAGCTGGCTGCAGTGGTTTTTGCTCTGAAGATCTGGAGACATTATCTGTATGGTGAGAAGTGTACTGTGTACACGGATCACAAGAGTTTGAGGTATCTGATGTCTCAGAAGGAGTTGAATCTTAGGCAGCAGCGTTGGTTGGAGTTGCTCAAGGATTATGATCTGACGATTGAGTATCATCCTGGAAAAGCTAATGTTGTTGCGGATGCCTTGAGTAGGAAGGTAGCTGTTGAGCTGAGGGCTATGTTTGCTAGCTTGAGCATTTCGCGAGATGGTGGCCTTGTTGCTGAGTTGCAAGTGAAACCATCTTTGGTTCAGTTGATCAAGGAAAAGCAGTTGCTGGATGATTCCTTGGTGTCTCATGTTCAGGATATCGCGGAGGGTAGACCTTCGGATTTCGGCTTTAATGATGATGGTGTGTTGTGTTTTGGGAGTAGGATAGTAGTGCCTGCTGATGCTGAGTTGAGGCGTGCTATTCTAACTGAAGGTCATAGTAGTCCTTTTGCTATGCACCCTGGTAGTACTAAGATGTATCGTGATCTTCGTGGTGAGTACTATTGGGTGGGTTTGAAGAAGGATGTTGCAGAGTTTGTGAGCAAGTGTTTGGTGTGTCAGCGAGTTAAGGCTGAACATCAGGTTCCTTCAGGGTTGTTGCAACCGTTGAAAATCCCTGAATGGAAGTGGGAGAGGGTTACCATGGATTTTGTATCTGGTTTACCTTTGTCTCCTTCGAAGAAGAATTCTGTTTGGGTGATTGTGGATCGCCTGACGAAGTGTGCGCATTTCTTGCCTGTGCATACTACGTTTTCTTTGGATAAGCTGGCAGAGCTGTACATTGCTGAGATTGTGCGGCTGCATGGTGTGCCTAAGTCGATTGTGTCGGATAGGGAGTTGAGCCCTAGGTACATTGGACCATACGAGGTGGTTGAGCGTGTGGGTCCTGTTGCGTATCGGTTGAGGCTACCTCAAGAGTTGGAGAAGATTCATGATGTGTTCCATGTTTCTATGCTCCGGAAGTATAGATCTGATCCTTCGCATGTGATGCCTGTGGAGGAAGTGGTTTTGAATCCGGATTTGACCTATGATGAGGAACCGGTGAAGGTTCTGGATTCGGATAGCAAGGTTCTTCGTGGCAAGACCATTGAGTTGGTGAAGGTGCTGTGGAAGCATCGAGGTGTTGAGGAAGCCACGTGGGAGCGGAAGGAAGACATGCTGAAGCAGTTTCCTTATCTCTTTCCTTCAGGTAAATTTCGAGGACGAAATTTCATAAGGGGGGGAGAGTTGTAACACCCCGGTTTTGGGCTTAGGAGTTTGAGCGTTGACCGGTTTGGTCAAAGTGCTGGTCGAATCTAAAAGGGTGAAATTAGGAAAGCCTAGTTCGGGTTGCATTAAAAATATGGAAAAATGTTCTAAAATCATCTTTTAATTTAATTAAGTGAACTGTGAAATCAATTTTGGAAAATGAGTTTTGGAAGGGTGACATTTTGGCTAGTGACCAAAATGTAATTTTTGAAAGTTTGGTGACTGTTTTATAAAGGGTTGAAACTTTGAATCTTTAATGAGCTATTATTCCAAAAGTAGTTTATCCTGATTTTTCTAAGATATTTTAAGGATTTATTCTGATTTTAAATCATATTAAAAGTGGAGGGAAAGCCATTTGGCTATTTTGGATAACTAACTTTCCTATTTTCTTTCTCTCATTTTCTCTCAACCCAAACACTTTCTCTCCAGAGAATTTGATCTGATTTTCTCACCTAAATCCCTCCTTTCAACTCTCTTTTGATTCCTAATCAACATATCTACAAAACCTCACCATTTGTTACTTGATTCAACAAGGTTTTTGATTCCAAAAAGAGGAGAAACTCAAGTTTGGAGGTAAGAACGTCCTTCTCCTCTAAACTATCAGTTCTTTACTGAAATTCCTAAGTTTTCAATCCTTAATTGATGTTTTATTAAAGGCTTTTGGGTTGTGAATTGGATCTTGGCTTATAATGCAAGATTTGGTGATTTTTTTTTGATGATTTTCGTTTGATCTGTTAAATATGTGATTTGAGATATGTTTTTGATGTTATTTGGACTCTAAATTGATAAGGAATTGAGTTTTGATTAATGCAATCCCGGATAGGTTGAGTTTCCTAAGTTTAGCTTGTGATTCTTGATTGTTTTTGAGGTGATCTTGTGGATCTGATGTTGCTGGAGGTATAAGGATGTTAATAGGTTCTTTTTAGATGTTAAATGATGTTAATAGATGTTTGGTTTTGTTGGTTAATGGCTGGGCTTTGTTGAGAAGTGGTTTGGATGCATTTTCGGTTGTGTTTGGTGGCCGAAAATGGAGTGTGGATGAGAGCAGCAAGTTTAGGTGCTTTCATTGAAGCAATTAATGCATGATGATGCATTAATCCTCTGCTTTGATGTGTTAAAACAGGGGAGGCATCTTTGGATCCAAGAGTTGTTGATCCGGAAGCTTGATTTGGTGCTTCGGCAAGAGGCGAAGTGGAATCGGTGAGTGAAATTGGGTTTTCGGCTTTGAAACCAATGTCTTGGGAGCTTAGTTTAAGTCTAAACAACTTTGCTAAGCTCAAGTGTAAGTTTTCGGAAATACTCTCTAGTGGTGGCCATGATTTGATTGATGTGCAATGTGGTTTATTGCATGATTTAAACTCTGTTTTGAAAGCATGATTTAGCATGGTTAATGCTGTTTTTGTAAGTCATATGTTGAAGGAAGCTCAAGGTAAGAGTTCCTTGTTTTTGAACATTGATTAAATGCGGTTTTATGCTTTTAAATGCATGATGAATATGGCTTGGTTTAATGCTTTAAAACAGTGGATAAATTTATGATAATGATGTATATTGACAAGTGATGTTTGAAAAGGTTAAGGTCACTAAGGTGGTTAAAAGTCCTTGAGTGAGCCTTGTTTACTTAAGAACATCAAGGTGGTTAAAAGTCCTTGGATGATTCTTGCTACGGACACAAAGGTGGTTAAAAGTCCTTGTGTGATCCTTTCCATGGTGTTTAAAAGTCCATGGGGCCAAGGTGTTTAAAAGTCCTTGGGGCCAAGGTGTTTAAAAGTCCTTGGGGTGAAACTTGATACGGACACAAAGGTGGTTAAAAGTCCTTGTGTGGTCCATTCCATGGTGGTTAAAAGTCCATGGGGCCAAGGTGTTTAAAAGTCCTTGGGGCCAAGGTGTTTAAAAGTCCTTGGGGTGAAAGTTGATGAACTTGTTTTTAAAGAAATGGAACTTATCACTTGTGGCCAATATGACATGTTATGATATGAAGCATGAGATGCTTGTTTAAGTATGCTTTTGAGCATGTGTAAATGATGATTGAAGCATGATTTATAAAGTGTTTTATAAATGCATTATTGAATGGTTTTGTTGAGCATTCCTCACTAAGCTTTAGCTTACGCTCTCTTTCGTTTTCTTAAATCAATAATGCAGAACATTAAAGTACTTTGAGGGCAGCAAGGAAGGCAAGCATTCAAGTGGAAGTTAAGCTCAAAGTATGGAAGGTTTCTTAAGTACATATTAGCTTTTGGTAATTTGGCAATGGGGGACCTATGTGTATGTTTTGGGAGAGGTTTTGAACTCCCTAAGTATGTTGAATGTTGTTGAGAATGTTGGTTTCTGAGTTTGGCCTTTACATGCTTGAAATGGAAGTTTATGCTTGAATGGTTTGCTTGTGTAGGAAGCATGCCTATAGATTTGGGGCTTTTCATATATGATGTTATTTTGTTGAATTTTTGATGCATGTATGTCTCATATATGTTGAATTGCACGTTGGTAAAGTTTGGTGGTAATTGGAGCATGTTTGGATGTTTAATTGCATGTTTAAGTAAGCATTTTGGGGCAATCTGTGTAGGGCGTTTCGGAACAGTGCCTGCCGTTTCGGAACGGGTGCCTTAAACAAGCCCAGGCGTCCGAAACGGGAGAGACCGTTCCGAAACGGTTTGGCTACTGCCAGCCCGTGTTCCGGTACGCGTTGCGGAACGGCCCGTGTTTCGAAACGGGCTCTGCCTGTTCCGGAACGGGTGACCGTTGGGGGCTGACATTGGCAGTTAAATGTTTTGAATTGTTTGCGTTTTAGTCCTGAACCTTGTTTGTGCAATTGTATGAGTTCGGGAAGTCCTTTTGAGCTGAAATTTCACAGAGAAGCATGAAATCTGACTAATTTCAAGTTGGTAACTTTAATTTGGATTAAGTCCTCCTGTTTATCAGAAATTACAATTTGGTCCCTAAAGTTGTAATTTGTTCAATTGGGTCCCTGTTTGATCTCTGATGCTTGTGATCTTTGAATGAGTTGTTGAGTGATCACAATTAGGGTTAATGCGCATCTAGACAAGTTTTAAAAGAAAAAAAAGGGTCGTTAATCAAGGTTGACTTTCGGGTTGACTTTGGTTTTCCCCGTGTGACTTTCTTAATTCGGGTCAACCGCCTAGGCCGGGTTAAGGGGGTTACAAAGAGCTTGAAGTATCTCATGTGTCAAAAGGAGTTGAATCTTAGGCAGCGTCGTTGGGTGGAGTTGCTTAAAGATTATAACCTGACGATTGAGTATCACCTGGGTAAGGCTAATGTTGTAGCCGATGCCTTGAGCAGGAAAGTAGCTGTGGAGTTGAGAGCGATGTTTGCTCGCTTGAGCATATCGTGTGATGGTGGTCTTATTACGGAATTGCAAGTGAAGCCATCCCTGATACAGTTGATCAAAGATAAGCAGTTGCTTGATGATTCTCTTGTTTTGCATGTTCAGGATATTGTAGAGGGTATACCTTCGGATTTAAGCTTTAGTAATGATGGTGTTTTGTTCTTTGGAAGTCAAATAGTGGTGCCAGATGATGTTGAGTTGAGGCGCACTATTCTGACTGAAGCTCATAATAGTCTTTTTGCTATTCATCTTGGTAGTACAAAGATGTATCGTGACCTGAAAGATGAGTACTACTGGGTGGGGTTGAAAAATGATGTGGCTGAGTTTGTTAGTAAGTGCATGGAGTGTCAACGAGTGAAGGTTGAGCATCAGGTTCCTTCTGGGTTGTTGCAGCCTTTGAGAATCCCAGAATGGAAATGGGAGAGAATCACCATGGATTCTGTGTCTGGATTGCCTTTGCCACTGTCAAAGAAGAATTCAGTTTGGGTGATTGTTGATCGGCTTACCAAGCGTGCACATTTTCTGCCTGTGCATACTATGTATACTTTGGATAAGTTGGTTGAGCTATACATAGCTAAGATTGTGCGGTTGCACGGTGTTGCAAAGTCCATTGTGTCGAATAGAGATCCGAGGTTTACAGCATGATTTTGGGAATGTTTGCATCAAGCTTTGGGTACACGAATGAATTTCAGTACTTCTTATCATCCTCATACGGATGGACAATCAGAACGTGTGATCCAAGTGCTTGAGGACATGTTGAGATGTTGTGTGATAGATTTTCAGGGTTCTTGGGAGAAGCACTTGTCGTTGGTTGAGTTTGCGTATAATAACAATTACCAGGCAAGTATTCAAATGGCTCCATACGAGGCTTTGTTTTGGAGAAGATGTAGAACCCCTCTCTGTTGGACAGAAGCTGGGAAAAAGTTGATTTCGATGCCAGCTATGCTTAAGGGAACCACCGAGAAGGTGAAGCTCATTTGTGAGCGTCTAAAGGCAGCATCGGACAGGCAGAAGTCATACGTGGACCTGAAGCGTAAGGAGATTGAGTTCGCGGTTGGCGAACGTGTGTTCTTGAAGGTATCACCTTGGAAGAAGGTGATGAGATTTGGGGCGCAAGGGTAAACTTAGCCCAAGGTTCATTGGACCTTACGAGGTTGTGGAACGTATTGGTCCTGTGGCATATCGGTTGAGATTGCCTGCAGAGTTGGAGAAGATACATGGTGTGTTTCATGTCTCCATGTTACGGAAATACATATAAGATCCTTCGCATGTGATGCCTGTTGAGGAGATAGAGTTGAATCCAAATCTGTTGTATGATGAGGAACCGGTGAAGCTTCTGGATGTCAGTAGCAAATTTCTTCGTGGCAAGACGATAGAACTTGTGAAGGTGTTGTGGCGACACCGAGGAGTTGAGGAGGCCACGTGGGAAAGCAAGGCGTACATGCTGAGGCAGTTTCCGCATCTCTTTCCATCAGGTAAGAATTTTGAGGACGAAATTTCCTAAGTGGGGGAGAGTTGTAAAGCCCTGGTTTTGGGCCTAGATGTTTTAGACATCGAATCGCACTGGTCGAGAACAGTTCGAATCACATAAGGTGATTTAAGGAAATCAAGGATCATGATAGGATAAAATTGTGATAAAAATTGCTAAACTCCTCTAAAAATATGTTTAAGAGGTTGGTTAAGTCAATTTTACAAAATGGATTTCGGAAATGGGACATTTTGAGTAGTGACCAAATTGTAAAGTTTCAAAACTGGGGAAAATGTGATTTTTAATGTAGAAGCCAAAATCTTAGAATCTTTAGGGGGCTTTAAGTCAATTTGACCTTTTCTCAATATGACATGTTTTTTGAAAGGCTTTTAATTAAATGGATTTAATTATATTTATATTAATTAATTAATATAGTTAGTTAAAGTGAGATTTCTAATTACGTAACTATCAACTCTTTCTCATTTTCAGCCAAACACTAATTCTCTCATCTTTTCTCAGAATTCTTTCTTCCAAAAATTCTCTCAACATTTTCTAAACCATTTTCAAGAGATTTTTCCTAATTCTTCAAGATTTTGCTAAGGAAAACTTGTCATTCATTGAGAGAAGCAAGGATTGGAGGTAAATCACATTCTCAACCTCTAATCTAAGTTCTTTATTGAAATTCCCAAGATATTTGGCTTCTAAATACTATTTTTGGTTGAATTTTTATTATAGTTTAGATTGGAGAACAAAATCTTGTAAAAATATGGTTGAAATCTTAATTTTCGGACTTGATGAGTTAAGCTATATTTTGTGTTGATTTTAATTGAGTTTAAAGTTGATTAATATGTTAAAATGATGTGTTGATAACATAGATCCCGAAATCCTTGAGATCCTTGAGTTTCTTAGTTGTTTTAAAAGGGGTTTTGAGGTGAAATGGTGGAATCTTGCTTGCTGGAGGTATAAGGTTGGGTTAGGTTGTTTGTTAGATGTGTTTTGATGTTTATATTGATTTGGAGGTGATGTATGCTTGCTGGGCTTGGTTTAGGAAGCAATCGATTAAGTTTTCGGTTGTTTTGGATGGGTATTTTGGTGTAGTTTGGTTGAGCAACGAGTTTGTGAATTGTTGCTGATGTTAGAATGCATTTTAGTGCATTTAAATCTCCGTTTTGATGATGTGAAAACATGGGATCTTGATCCGGAAGCAAACGAGGTGTTGTTGGAGGCTCTGAAAGATTAAATTCAGTGTCAGCGAGCAAGGCTTCGCGTATCGATGAGCGGAAATGCAATTTCTTGCTTTGTAACGCTTTGAGCGTGGTCTTGAGAGCTTAGTGTAAGTTTTATACACTTAGCTAAGCTCAAGAGTAAGTGATTCGGAAATCCCTCTCTTGGAAATGTGCTTTGTTTGATGAAATTGCACTTGGGTTGAGTACGAAATTGTTTACTGTTTTTAAGCATGTTTAACATGGTTTAATGCTGGATTTTAATGTCATTATGTTAAGGATGCACTAGGTAAGTGATCCTTGGTTTGCATGTGTTGAATGCATATGATATTAAGCATGTTATACTTGTGGAAATGGCATTGTGGTTATGCTTGTAAAACAGCGGATTAATGTGGTTAAATGATTATATTGGCAAGTGATGAAAATGGTTTTTGGTTACTTTAATCAGATATAGTTAGCCAACTATAGGATTGGGTGCACCATAAATAAAGTCACCTTGGATGTCGATGGGTTGTGATTGTGTCGTAATCTCCATCCAAGTACCCTAACGATTGAGGTTAAGATCACAACAGTGAGTGGTTAGTCTCGTGTGTGTGTGTCTTGTGTATGTGTCCCATACTCTCGTTAGAGGAATTATACAACTACCGATGAGTGATGTTGAGGGGTTGTGATTGTGCCATTAATCTCCATCACGAGTGTTGAGGGGTTGTGATTGTGTCATTAATCTCCACGTTGTGTAGTCCGATAGTTTGTATGAAGCACGAGGGACAACGCCTTCAATTTGCGTATCTGATTGTGTCTTGTGTTGAAATGGTTTAACGCTTGTAATCACTTGTGAGCCAATATAATGCAAATGAATAATGTGAAGCATGAGATGCTTGTAAATGATGCAAGAATGCATGTGATGCTTGGTATAACATGAGCAATGGTGTAATTGTAGTTTAAAGTTGTAGCATTTGAGCATGTGTTTATAAAATGCATTGATATCTTGAGAAGACATGTTTTATGAAAAGGCATGTGATGAAAGTGGTGGTTTTGCAAAC
The DNA here is from genome assembly GCA_958450335.1 of Hibiscus tridactylites. Classification (NCBI taxonomy): domain Eukaryota; kingdom Viridiplantae; phylum Streptophyta; class Magnoliopsida; order Malvales; family Malvaceae; genus Hibiscus; species Hibiscus tridactylites. The sequence continues at coordinate 43,064,996 of OY288286.1, forward strand.
CATGTGAAATGCATTGATGAATGTTATTAGCATTCCTCACTAAGCTATATGCTTACGCTCTTTTGTTTCATCAATGCAGAGAATTGAACATTTCAAGGTAGCCCAAGAGCAAGACGATTCCAAGGCTTTGTTTAAGAGATTATGTGGTTCAACCTTAGTGTAATAAGTGGCGATGGGTGGAACTACTACTTCCTGATTTTGGTTAGAGATGTTTGTTGTTTCAAGCATGTTTAGTTTCTGATTGTGGACTTCTATTTGGCCTTTATGTGGCTCTATGGTTTGTTTGTGGTGTTTTACGTTTTCTATAGCTTGATATCTTAAGCATGCTGGAATAGTTATATCTCATCATGATATGAAGTGGTTGATGTGTATGATTTGCTGTTTGATGGTGATTAAAAGTCTATTAGATAGATTATATCTTGTATGCATGTTTTGAACCAGATCAGATGTGTTTTTGTATGTTTAAATGGAGTTGGATGAAGCCGATTTGGTATGTATATCGATACACGGGAAAGCGTATCGATACGCTAAGGCAAAATGAGGCATTTCTGTACAGGGGTATCGAAACGAATTTCCTGCGTATTGATACGCCTAGGCCAAGTTTGAAGGTCGTACCAATACACGAGGAAGCATTTTAATACGCTCAACTCTTCTTTAGCTACTGTCTTCTCGCGTATCGATACAGGCCCAAGTGTATCGATACAAGTAGTTAAATTTCAGTTAAAAGTATCTTTTAAGGTTTGGAAATGTCGCATGTTTTTAGAAAGTGCATTGATGTCTTGTAAGGACATGTTTTGTGTAAAGGCATGTATTGAAAAGTGGTGGTTTTGCAAATTGTGTGAAATGCATTGATGAATGTTGTTTAGCGATCCTCACTAAGTTTTGTGCTTACGCTAATTTGTTTCATCAATGCAGAGAATTAGGTGTTTGAGTCAGTACACAAGCAAGGGAATCCAAACTTTTCTGTTTAGCAAAGTATGTGGCTTTACTTTGGATGGTTGAGGATGTTGCTTTATACTGTGAGCATGTTTGGTTGTTTACCTTTGGGTTGTAAATGGCCTTTGAGAATTGATTTTTTGTTTGAATGTTGTTTTAGCTTTATATGGCTTTGGTGGACTAGGGAGCATGCCTATAGTTTCTAATGTTTGCATGTTTGATGCCATGTTTTAGTTTATGATTCACAATGATGATCTTTGATGTCTAAACATGTTGTATATATATTGTGGCATGATTTGGGATGTTTTCGGTTGTGGAAAGATGAGTAAAACCAGCAAAATCTATTGTTGCAGGGCAAGGCGTATCAGAACATCCTTACCTATTTCAGAAATGAGGCCTGAAATGGTCTTGGGGTTTCAGAACGGGTAGGAACGTTCTGAAACGTTTTTGCTACTGGAAAGGGGTGTTTCGGTACAGGTTTCGGAACGTACCCGAGTATCGAAACGGTCAACCTGGTTTCGAAACAACCGTTTCGACACAGTGTCAGGTGTTTCGAAACACCCAACCGTTGAGTTTGATTTTGAATTGTTTCAGGTTTTGGTTTCTTACATTTTGGTCCCTGAGTCTTGATTGCTTAATTAAATGAGATTGTGTGGTCTGTTTGAGATGATTTTTCACCTGTTGTCTTGTTATATGATTCATTACGGATTGGTAACATTAAAACTCATTTAGTCCTTTGAAAATTGGAAATTCACAGTTTAGTCCTTAAAAGACATTTGTATGCAATTGAACCCCTATTTGAGTTCTGTTTGCTGTGTCGCTTTCGCTAAAATATTTTGTTAATCATATATGTTAATAATGTGCATTTAGAAAAGATAAAAGAAAAAAAGGGTCGTTAATCAAGGTTGACTTTTGGGTTGACTTTGGTTTTCCCCGTGTAATCTTCTTAGTTTGGGTCGAGAGTCTAGGCCGGGATAAAGGGGTTACCCCTTACCTATTTCGGAATGGTGACCTGTAATAGCCTGGGTGTTTCGGAACGGTGAGGCTCGTTCTAGAACCTTTTGCCTCTGTGAACCATCATACTGAAACATGTCTCTAAGGGTTTCAAAACGAACTCCCATATAGAAACGGTCAGCCATGTTTCAAAACGGCCGTTCCGATACGGGGCATTTTGTTCCGAAACAGTTGACCGTTGGGTCTGTATTTGAATTGTCCTGAGTTATGTTTCTTGCATTTTGGTCCCTGTTTTCCTTGCATGCAATTGAATGAGTTGCAAATGTCTTTTTGAGCTGAAATTTCACCGGGAAGTATGTAATGAATCTAATAGAAGATTGGTAACTTGAATTCGGCAAAAGCCTTTATAAGTTAGCAAAATTATAAAACGGTCCCTAAACCTAATTTGACTTTAATAGGAAGGTGATTGTGTTGATTTTGAATCCGTTGTTCGTGTACGTACACATAGGAACCCAAGATGCATCTAGACAAGATAAAAAGGGTCGTCTATTGAGGTAAACGTTCCTGGTTTACTTCAATATTCCTCGTGTGATCCGTTCGGTTCAGTCTATCGGCCAGGCCGGGTCGAGGGGGTTACACCAACAACACACAAAAATCCAAGGGAATCATTACCCATGCATTGTGGAAGCAATTAATTGAAAGGGATGTAAAGTAGAAGGGTTAGGGAAAGGCTCCCGAGTCGTGCTGCCAGAACGCCTAGGGCAAAACCTAAGACAACAATGCCCTCAACAACGCTAGACGTGGCATTGGCATTACTTTCCTAAGTCTTTCAACACTAAGAACTCATTCTCTAGAAGCTAGAGAAGGCTGAGGAACATAATCTAATGCTCTGGCAATACGTTGGTTCTAGGGATCAAGCCCTTAAAACCACTCTTGAAGGCATTGCCAGTGATCTTTTGCCAAAGTTTCCAAAGTTCACAGCCGAGTTTGCTGCCCCAAAAGGAATGCCACCAAGTCCCCAACCTTTTTTATACTCCGACGCAACAATCTGATGCCATTTCCATGTTTCGCTAGTTCATGTTAAATCCGCCAAGACTAATACTTTCGAGGAATCCAATGCCGATGTCGATTCCAAGGCCGAGGTGCCTCCATCATCCTCGTTGCCTCTAAGCCAACGAGGGTTATAAAGGAGTTCCTCCATGACGTGAGAACCTCCATTGCCGTGTCCAAACCCCAACTGAAAATAAAGAAGCACATGGCTCCAAATCGAGGGAGCTTTGTCGAGAGAAAGACCCGCGTCTCGTGCCCAGAACGTTCCGAAGGGGAGTCTTCTTCCCATTAACCTCTTTACTTGCTTAATTTTTTCATCATGCATTTCATTCTGTATACATGTGTTTTTATGCATTTCATTCAGTATACATGTGCTTTCATGCATTTCATTTTGTATATATATGATCTCATGCATTGAGGACAATGCACACCTTAGGTTTGGGTGTGTGTGTTGCCTCACATCTTTTTCCATGTCATGCATTCATTCTTATTCCGTTTACATTCTGTTGCCATGTATATTAGGTATAATCATGCATACCAAACCACTAATTTTTTCCAAGGATTGTTTGATATGATAAACATAACTGCTAGCATAATTTGAATCTCTACTAGTATACTCAGTCCGATGATGAAATTGGAAATCTTTAGTTTGCATGTGCTAGCAGGTTAGTAATGCCAGGACTGCTTGGCAATTGATCTCTAATTTAGGAAACAAAAGTCTCACTTAACACGTAGTATGCATCTAGTTTCCAAAACAAACTTAGGATTCTTAAAACTGAACTCAAGAAAAGAAAAACTGATGTCAGGGTAAAATGAAAGAATAAGGCAACAATGTTTTTCCAAAGGCAAGAAAAATATATAACTCTCATATGCCTTAGGGGTAATAAGTAGCTTGGGGATTCGTGGTTTTCTCCTTTTTAGTTCTCAAGCCAAAAAACTTTAGGGTATGAGTATGATGAGTGAAGCTTAGTAATGTTTGGATTAACGTGGGTGTTCGTGGTATGCTCCCTCTTACTTCTCACACCAAACAGTATTGCGAAGCAGGCTTGAAAATATGACTAGATAAAAACCCTTGGTGAATAAAAGAAAAAAAGAATAATAATAATTCTGAGTTTGGGTAGTAAATTTGACTGAGGGAGTTTAAAGGATATTTGATGAATATTGCTCGCACTTCATGCCCATAGACTAGTGTTATATTGCTACACTTGAATTTGCTTATATGCTTTGCGTTACTGCACTGAGATACTTGAGGACACAACTAGGACAAGATTCTGCTTGCTAGCATGTGTTGTGAGTCAGGACAATTTTGCCAAGGTACTTTGTTTTATTTTTGTGTTTTCTTTGTTTGTAGTTGCATTACTTGAGGACAAGCAATGGGCTAGGTTTAGGGGTGTGTTAACTCCTCAAAAGTACTATTTTCATATACACATTGTGATGCTTTTGCTTACCTTTGAGTATATATTCATGCATTTAGTTACTAAAATCATGCATTTTCATTAAGGAGTTAGGGAATGTTTCTTTTGACAGAGTAAAGGTGTATTTTCTTTGCTTTGGTGTGCAGGACAGGGTAAGAGCGGGAGCAGACAAGAGTAGGATATAAGCAGGTGGCAAAGCAAAACCAGAGAACTGGAAAAGAAATTCCAAGTCGGGTTGGGAGAAGAAGAACGAGGATTACCAGGCTTGGTTGGCCAAAGATGGATGATAATGTCATGTCTGCTAGGGTTGGTCAAAGATCCATTCAACCAAAAATTCAAAAAGAGGTTAAAAAGGATAACGCGTTTATCTCAAGGGTGCAACAGTGTTTTGAATTCAAAACCAATCTAGGGTTTCTATGCGTGCCTATTTAAAGAAGGCCTGATGACGAGCCATAGGGGATATTGAATTGAAGAGGATGCATCGTGGTGAAGGAAGAAGGCGACTGTGGTTCAACCAAGCTAAGACCGAGTGCTCTGGATCCATTGAAGGGCTGCATCGAAATATCCCCTTCTTTGCCTATTTCGCTTTATTTTAGATCTGATTTTATGGTGCTGTTTTCTGAAACAATATGATGTTGATGGTTCCAGATTTTAATTATTGAATACTTTGGCACTTTTTCCATCTTGCTAGTACTTAATTTTCTTCAATTGTTTGCATACGACAATTAGCATTACATGCACATTATCTCTTAATATCTTAACAGACTTAGGAGATAACGATTAATTACCAAGGTACTAAGGTGAAAAGTTTAGACAGAAGATGTTCAAGTAGATGAGCTTACTTAGGAAATGAATCTACCCCTTATGAGTAAAGATTGTGTAACCCCCTTAGCCCGGCCTAGACGATTGACCCGAACTACGAAGATTACACGAGGAAAACCAAAGTCAACCCGAAAGTCAACCTTGATTCACGACCCTTTTTTTCTTTTTAATCTTGTCTAGATGCTTGTTAACCCTAAGTGAGTACTCACGAAACACGATTGAGAAAGGAACAGTGATCGGATAACGTACTTGGACTCAATTGCACTACACATGAAATTAGGGACCAAATTGTAATTTCTATAAATTAGAGGGACTTCACTGGTTTTAAGGTTACCATTATGAAATTAGTCATTTTACATGCTTCTCTACAAAATTCCAACATAAAAAGACATCTCAAACTCAGGCAATTACAATTACAACATTTGGGACTAAATTGTAAAGCTTGCAACCATCAAAACAATTCAAATCCGTGTCCAACGATCACCCGTTTCGAAACACCCACCTGTCGTATAGAAACACTGGATCGAAACGACGTTGACCGTTTCGGTACGCGGGTGCGTTCCGAGACCAGTTCCGAAACATGGCATTCCAGTAGCCAAATCGTTCTGAAACAACCTCCTCCGTTTCGAAACACGAAGGCCATTACAGGCCCCCGTTCCGAAACACTAGAGGGTGTTTCTGATACGGTTTGCCCAGAAACTGCAGCAAATGCTGGTTTTTCACTCAAAAACCTATTCAATCACATCCCAAGGACTCTCTAATCATACCAACAAGTCAACATACATATGAGGTACATATTTGGAACACTTAAACACAATCATAGCATCAAACATGAAATCTCATTAGTCTAGAGGCATGCTTCCTAGTATCAAACACAAATAGGCAAACCAACCTCAAAACAAACAATTAAGGCCATTTACAATTCAAACTAGCCAAATCAAACATGCCACAACCTTAGGGAGTTTAACACATCTCCAAAATACAAAACTTGGTTTCCCATTGCCAATCTATCAAAACTAAAGTGTATGAAAACTTCACCATACATGAGCTTGGACTTCCTTAGATGAACTTAGCTTCCTTGATGCCCGAAAACACCTCAATTATTTGCATTATTGGTGGAAGAGAGAGCGTAAGCACATTTGCTTAGTGAGGCATGCTCTAAGAAAACCAACACAATAATGCACACTTTGAAAACCAATTCGCAAAAGCTTTTGCACAACATGCTCATTCTAACATGTTGAGTGGATCGCAAGATCGAAATTGACCAAGAGGGGGGTGAATTGGAAATTTAAAGGTTTGTGGTGGAAATTGGCAAATTAAAAATTGATGGACAAGAGATTTAGAGTGGTTCAAGTTCCAAATGAACTCTACATCCACTACCTTAGCTTCACTAAGGATTTGCAATAATTCCACTAAATCGTTCTTCCCCTTTTCTAGGACAAGGAGGCAACCCTCTACAATTTCGGTTGATTTTTCTACCCAAAAATCAACCCAACCCTCACACAAGAGAACAAAGAAATTTGTAGGCTAATAAGGCATCTCTCAATACAAATGATAGCCCCAATACAAGCACTCAACCCAATTTGACAAAGTATGAATGAAGATTACAAATTCGGATTTTTACACAAAGTGGGATTTTTGCTCAATTGCTTGAATTTGATGTTTGGATGTTTGCTTTAGGGTCAATAGTTGTTGCTGATGCTTTTGGATGTCTCTTTTATACCTTCTCATTGATTTCTAGCCGTTTGGGTGGTTGGGAACATAAATGGAGCCGTTAGAACCCTCTCTTGCCACCATAAATGCAGTCTGCACCAATCCGTTTCGGAACACGGGGTACCTGTTTCGGAACGGACTAAAATAGAAAGAGCCGTTGGGGTGCTTTTAAGAGCCCGTTTCAAAACGCCTTAGGGCCGTTTCGGAACGATTTTGCCACTGTCAAGGGTCGTTTCGGAACGGTCTTAGCCCGTTTCGAAACGCCTTAACTACTTTCAGAAAATCAGTTAAAAACACATAACGGTCATATTTTTTAAATTCAACTCAAGACCTGTTTCGAAACGATATGCATCCGTTTCGAAACGGAATTGCTACTGTCAAGGGTCGTTTCGGAACGGGCTTGATCCGTTTCGAAACACCCTTTTAATCTTTAAAAAACTTAGCAAATATTTGAACCCTTGGTCCTTTTCAAATCAAATATGAAGAACAGTTTCGAAACGAGTGATACCATTTCGAAACGAGGTAAAGTGTTTCGATACACGTTTCAGAACGGTGGTCGACAGTGATGAAAACGTTTCGAAACGCCTCAGGGCCGTTTCGAAACAGGTGCTTAAAATTCACTGTTTTGGCTTGAAACACTTAGAAAAATATTTGAAGGACTTGTTTTTAACTTGGGCATAATATTAAAATTATATGGGGATATTTTGAGGACTTAAAATTCGTTTTGACATTTTCAATTTAGTCCTTAGGTTTTTAGTTATATCAAAATTAAAATACTTGTTTCACAATCTCCCCCTTTTTGATATAACAAAATCAAAGTTAGAATTTTTGAGAATTTTGAAAGTTTTGAAAATATTCTAACTCCCCCTTAATTTAAGATAGGTTTTTAAAGTTAAAAGAAATTTTTGATTTGAAATTCAAGTTGTAAATCTTTAAAAACCTTTTAAAATTTAAAAACGAATTTTAGTGTTGTGGCTCTTAAATTTCTTCTCCCCCTTTTTGTTAGATCAAAAAGAACAATAAAAGCTCATAGAGAAGATAAAGGATTAGTACCAATAAGCAATAATAAGCAACCATATTATAAATTCATAATCAAAATATCCAAAACATAAATCAAACATTAAGTTCAACATAAAATCCCAAATAAAAAGCCAAATCGCATAGGTTCCTAAAACATGAGAAAACATAAAGATGCGATCTTAATCCTAAAATGCATAGATAATATGATATGATATGATATGAAGATCCTAAGCCTCGTCATCATCATCCGAAGTATCATCATCGCTCTTGGCTTGAGAACGGTGAAACTTCGTCCATTGCCCATAAAGAGTGGAGAAGGAAAGATCCAAGTTGGAATGCAAAGTCTCAAGAGTATGAAGACGATCCTCGACATTCTTCAACGGATTGCCCATAGATTCAAAGCCCGAAGTAAGGCGAGTGTCCAAAGCATCGAACCGAGAGTCCAAAGCATTGAAGCGCTCGGTAAGGAAAGCCGTGAGGGCATCATTGTTTGCAACTTGAACTTGCGGTGGAGGAGCAACGGGAGGAGGAACGGCTTCTCTATCAATTCTTTCCCAAACATCATTCGCATATGTGAACCCGGACTTGCGAAGGGATGACTCACCAATCTTTGTCTTGCGAGGTTCCGGAGAGTCGTAGGAACAATCGATGCCAAGATCATGAAATAAGGCGCTCAAGACTATGCCATAAGTAAAAGACTTCAACTCATTTGTATCAATAAGCTTAATATTATTGACTATCTCGGCAAAAATAATCTTAGGCACATTTGGGCGCTCACCCCTACGGAAACACTCTAGCCAAAAATGATCGGTTTGACGGATGTGGGAGTATTTACCTCCGGAAGGTCGAATGAACCAAGATACTATTAAGTGAAGAACGCGATCGTGCACATCCAAATGAAGTGCCTTACCGGTGAAAGTGCCAAAGTGGCATTCATCCTCAAGACCCTCATCCTTAAGTTTAAGAGCAGACTCCAAAAGAGCAACATTAACAACAAACTTTTTGCCCAATAAGGATGATTCAATTCCTATAATCTCGGTTTTGGACTCATCATAAATAAAACGAGCATTAGAGTAAAAGATGAGTACCATGTTTTTGTAGCGAACATCCGGAATGCTCAGGAAATACATGAGATTCCACTCATCCAAACGGCCGAGATAACGGAATAGGAAACGCTCGGAATTGAGGAAATCAACATCAATGACACGTTCCTTGCGAATTTCGAAATCCTTGACATAAGAGAATCGAGCACGTGCCTCCGGATTTTTAAGGGATTTTTGAAAAAGCATAGAGAGATTTGGACGAATGCTCGAATCACCGGATTGAACGGCCTTGCGCTTTTTGTTAGCTTGATCCGCCATCTAAAAACATTAAGCAAGTGTTTTAAAATTAAATGTATGTATTGATAATTAAAAATCAATCCAATAATAAATCCCACTTAGGTTTTTGAAAACAAAATAAAAAAAAACAGTTTAAAAAAATACGATTGAAAAATTTTATATTCGAATAAAAAATTTTGAGATTTGAAATTTTTTTTACAAGATTTTGAAAACCCACAACAAAAAACATATAATTTATACAAAAATAAAATTTTCTAACCTAAGATTCGAACATAAATTGAAAGAAAAAGAAAAATAGAAAAATTACCTTACTTTGGGATTTTGGATGATTTGATTAAAATCCTTGCACAAGATTGATGAAACTTGCTTAGACTTGAGTTGTAGAGTAATACCCCTCACAATTTTGTGAAAATCAAAGAGTTTGAGAGGAGGCAGTTTAGGGTTTTAAGAGTTTTATAAAAAGTGAATTTGTATCATTAAAACCCTAAATAAAGCAATTCGCGATGCCGTTTCGGAACGGTCAAGACCGTTTCGGAATGGGGCGGCTAGGGTTTTGACCGTTTTAAGACCATAGGCTGACCGTTTCGATACGGTGTTGACTGTATCGAAACCCCTTTGACCTATATCGGAACACGTTCCGATACACCCCTTGGCAGTAGCAAAAACGTTTCGGAACGCCTTGGAGGCGTTTCGAAACGCCCTTCTCTCAGAGCTGGATTTAAGGTATCCGTATGGAAACAGGTTCACCCGATTCGATACACCTGGGCCTGGAAGTGCAGAAAAGGCTCTAAAAGTGCAGAAAAATGAAGTTTTAAGAGGTGTAACATGCATAAATGTCATGAATGAGCAGGCAAAACATATTCAAGCATAAACATACTCCCTCTAACTATAAGCATGGATGAAATTAGGAGTTTAAACACATCAACATGGCATTTCACAAGATCAAGCATATTTAAGCACAAAAGAGGTCCTAAAAGGTCAAGATAGGCTAGCTAGACCTAACTCTCTCCTAAGGGACCAAAAACGCTCTTTGTCTAAGGGTTTTGTAAAAATGTCCGCTAATTGATTCAAGGTGTCTACATACTCTATAACCACATCTTCCTTAAGGACATTATCTCTAATGAAATGATGCCTTATTTCTATGTGTTTGGTTCTTGAGTGTTGGATGGGATTTTTAGTTAAGCATATTGCACTAGTGTTATCACATTTTAGGGGTATGGTTTCAACTTTAATTCCATAATCTAAGAGTTGTTGCTTCATCCAAAGGACTTGAGCACAACAACTCCCTAAGGATATGTACTCGGCTTCGGTGGTAGATAAGGCTACACTATTTTGTTTCTTAGAGAACCAAGATATGAGCATACTACCTAAGAATTGGCAAGTTCCCGAAGTACTTTTCCTATCAATTTTGCAACCCCCATAATCTGCATCCGAGTAAGCATGAAGGTTGAAGGTAGAGTCTCTAGGATACCAAAGGCCTAAACAAGGAGTGTCTCTAAGGTATCTAAAGATTCTCTTAACGGCTATAAGGTGAGACTCTCTAGGACTAGCTTGAAACCTAGCACACAAGCAAACACTAAACAAGATATCCGGTCTACTTGCGGTAAGGTAAAGCAAAGATCCAATCATAGAATGATAAAGCTTAGAGTCAACACACTTACCTCCTTCATCTTTGTCAAGCTTTGTAGATGTGCTCATAGGAGTGGCTTGAGGCTTTGCATTCTCCAAGCCAAACTTCTTGAGCATATCCTTTATGTATTTTGCTTGGTTGATGAAGGTGCCATCCTTATTTTGCTTGATTTTGAGTCCCAAAAAGAATGAGAGCTCCCCCATCATGCTCATCTCAAATTCACCTTGCATTAACTTAGCAAACTCTTGACAATGACATTCATTAGTAGAACCAAAAATAATATCATCAACATAAATTTGAACTACTAAGATGTCATTTTTATACATTTTTATAAAAAGTGTAGTGTCCACCTTACCTTTTTCAAATCCTTTTTCAATCAAAAAATTTGAAAGCCTTTCATACCAAGCTCTAGGAGCTTGTTTTAAACCATAAAGAGCTTTGGTAAGTTTAAAAACATGATTTGGAAATTTTGAGTCTTCAAAACCCGGTGGTTGTTCCACATACACTTCTTCATTTATAAAACCATTTAAAAATGCGCTTTTAACGTCCATTTGAAAAAGCTTGAAATTATGATAACATGCATATGCAAGCAACATCCTAATGGCTTCCATTCTAGCTACGGGTGCATAGGTTTCATCAAAATCTATTCCCTCTTCTTGAGTGTAACCTTGTGCTACAAGTCTAGCTTTATTTCTCACAATGTTACCACTCTCATCTAGTTTGTTCCTAAAGACCCATTTAGTTCCTATTGTAGATTGATTACTAGGCCTATCAACTAATGTCCATACATTACTTCTCTCAAATTGATTTAACTCTTCTTGCATAGCCATAATCCAAAAATCATCTTTCAATGCTTCTTTTATGTTTTTAGGCTCTATGCATGAGATAAATACAACATGGTTCATTAATCTAAGAGAAGAACGAGTGGTTACCCCCTTGGATGGATCACCCAAGATTTCGTCATCTTTTACATAGTTCAACTCCCTTGGGTAGCTCACTTCCTTTTCCTCAATGGCCAAGTCCTTCAAGGCTTCAAGAGGTGGATCTTGTGAGTCCTCTTCCTTTGTTGGAATCTCATCCTCCTTTGAAGTTTGACCTCCATCAAAGGCATTTATGATCCCTACATCATAATCATCACAAGAATCCTTCCTAGGAAGGAGGTTATCATCGAATACAACATGAATAGATTCTTATACTACTAAAGTTCTTTTGTTAAATACTCGATAGGCTTTAGAGGTTAAAGAGTAACCTATAAAAATGGCTTCATCACTTTTTGCATCAAATTTACCTAAGTTGTCTTTTCCATTATTTAAAACAAAACACTTGCACCCAAAAAGGGTGAAAATAGCTAATGTTAGGCTTTTTAGATTTTAAAATCTCATAAGGTGTTTTCTTTAAAATTGGCCTAATCATTTCTCGATTTACAATATAACAAGAGGTGTTTGTGGCTGCCGCCCAAAAATATTTAGGAAAATTGTTTTCACAAAGCATAGTTCTAGCCATTTCTTGTAAAGTTCTATTTTTCCTCTCAACTACCCCATTTTGTTGAGGAGTTCGAGGAGCCGAAAAATTATGGCTAATACCATTTTCATTCAAAAATTCTTCAAACCCTAAATTTTGAAACTCGGTTCCATGATCACTTCTAATATGTGAAATTCTATGTTCAAGATCATTTTGGGTTAGTTTTGAAAATGTGATGAATTTTTCCAAAGCCTCATCTTTAGTACTTAAAAAGAGAACCCAAGTAAATCTAGAAAAATCATCAACTAGAACAAAAGCATAAGATTTACCACCCAAGCTCATAGTCCTAATTGGCCCAAATAAATCCATGTGAATTAATTGTAAGCATCTACTAGTAGAAACATCATTAATGGATTTAAAGAAAGACTTATGTTGTTTACCCTTTGAGCATGCATCACAAATTTTATCATTTGAAAATTTTATTTTGGGTAAACCTCTAACTAGATTTAGAGAGACTAGTTTTTCCAAAACACTTATACTAGCATGTCCTAGCTTCCTATGCCACAACCATGCATCATTTTCATTTTGAGCAACTAAGCATGCATGAGATGTATGAATGTCATCTAAATGCACCATGTATATGTTTCCTATGCGATGACCTATGAGCATAATATTATTAGATTTAATGTCTACAATTTTGCATCCATTTTTATCAAATAAAACATTAAATCCTTTATCACACAATTGACTTATGCTCAATAAATTGTGTTTAAGACCATCGACATATAAGACATTTTCAATGAGAATGGTAGAGTGATTACATATGGAGCCAATACCTTTAATGTGGCCTTTGGAGTTGTCACCAAATGTTACTACTCCTCCACTTTTTGGCTTTAGATCCATGAATCGACTCTTGTCTCCGGTCATGTGTCTCGAGCATCCACTATCAAGGTACCATGAGTTTTGACTTTGTGCTTTGGCCTTGTAGCAATGCTCCCCCTACAAACAAAGATATTAAACTTTGGTTTTTGGTACCCAAATCATTTTGGGTCCATGAGTGTTAGCTCCCAAAACCTTGGTTCCCTTAGGAATCCAAGATGACATAGCAATAATATTATTAGATTTTACAAGTTCCTTAGGAACCCATACACTTCTAATTCTTTTAGCTCTACTATGTCTAGGGTAGCTACCTTGTTTGTAGTAATTAGTCTTTTTCTTAGGTTGGTGTGTTCTAGAGGATTCTCCTACTTCATGCTTGACACTACCAACATTTTTTAAAGACTTTTTGAGCTCATTTAGCTCACCCAACACCTTTTGGTGTTCACTATTGCATTGAGACAAAAGATTATTAAGATCAACATTTTCATCTTGAAAAAATTTAAGTTCATCTTTTAATCCTAAATTCTTTTTCTCAAATTTAGAATTAGCTTGAGTGAGTGAGTCATTTTTCTCATTTAGTTCTAAAATGATTTTCTTGTTTTTAATGACTGACTCTTTAAACTTCTCAACTAATTCATCATATACCTCTTGTAACTCATCATATGCATCATTTAACTCTTCATATGAAAAATCTAAAGTAGATGAGTTAGAGGTTACCAAGGAGGAATCTTCCTCAAGTGCCATGAGACAAAGATTAGCCACTTCTTGTTCGTCATCCTCTGATGACTCCTCATCACTCCAAGTAGCAAGCTTGGCTTTGAGTTTCTTCTTCTTCTCAAAGCCCTTCTTCTTGAGTTGAGGGCACTCCGAACGGATGTGACCGGGTTGTTTGCACTCATAGCAAATGATGGGATCCTTTCCTTCTTTTTTGTTCTTCCCTTTGAAGTCAATCTTTCTTTGGATTTTTCTTCCCCGGTTGGACCTCATGAAACGTGAGAACCGTTTGGCTATCATAGCCAATTCTTCAAGTTCATCCTCATCACTAGATGAGCTCTCATCAAGTTGTGAAGCTTTAGCCTTGAGAGCTATTCCCATCTTCTTCTTCTTCTCAACCTCAAGCTTCTCTACCCTTTTCTCTTCTTTCTTCTTCTCATCTTCCCTTCCTTGCTTCATGATCTCATGAGTAAGGAGAGAACCCACAAGCTCATCAATCTTTAATGTCTTCAAGTTCTTTGCTTCGATGATAGCGGTTCTCTTCCCATCCCAAGACTCGGGAAGTGAATAGAGTAGCTTCCGGACAAGCTTGTCTTCCGGTATGATCTCTCCATAGCCCTTTAGAACGTTGACAATCGTGGAGAATCGATCAAACATCTTTGACACCGTCTCATCGGGGTCCATCTTGAAATTTTCATAACTAAGATTGAGAATTCCAATCTTAGTTTCTTTAACATCATTGGTGCCTTCATAGGTGGTCTCAAGAGTGTCTCACACTTCCTTGGCACTTTCAATTGATGAGACCTTTGAGTAGATGTCCGGACCGAAAGCACAAAATAGCATGTGGAGAGCTTTATCATTGACTTGAATCTTTTTCCTCTCCTCTTCACTCATTTTGACTTTCTTCTTCAACACCATCTTGCCTTCACCGTCTTGCTTAATTGGAATGTATGGCCCATCCTCAATGACATCCCACACAAGATAGTCACTAGACTTGATGAATAGCCTCATTTTATTCTTCCAAAAAGAATAGTTGTCACCATTGAAGAAAGGAGGCTTTGTGGTCGATTGTGACTCGTACATGCCGGAACCGGAGGTTGAAGCCATCTCTTGATATTTTGATGATCACACTCTTCTAAGGATCTCCTCTTGTGGTTGTTAATACTCAAAGAGTTAAGCTCTGATACCAATTGTTGAGTGGATCGCAAGATCGAAATTGACCAAGAGGGGGGGTGAATTGGAAATTTAAAGGTTTGTGGTGGAAATTGGCAAATTAAAAATTGATGGACAAGAGATTTAGAGTGGTTCAAGTTCCAAATGAACTCTACATCCACTACCTTAGCTTCACTAAGGATTTGCAACAATTCCACTAAATCATTCTTCCCCTTTTCTAGGACAAGGAGGCAACCCTCTACAATTTCGGTTGATTTTTCTACCCAAAAATCAACCCAACCCTCACACAAGAGAACAAAGAAATTTGTAGGCTAATAAGGTATCTCTCTATACAAATGATAGCCCCAATACAAGCACTCAACCCAATTTGACAAAGTATGAATGAAGATTACAAATTGGGATTTTTACACAAAGTGGGATTTTTGCTCAATTACTTGAATTTGATGTTTGGATGTTTGCTTTAGGGTCAATAGTTGTTGCTGATGCTTTTGGATGTCTCTTTTATAACTTCTCATTGATTTCTAGCTGTTTGGGTGGTTGGGAACATAAATGGAGCCGTTGGAACCCTCTCTTGCCACCATAAATGCAGTCTGCACCAACCCGTTTCGGAACACGGGGTACCTGTTTCGGAACGGACTAAAATAGAAAGAGCCGTTGGGGTGCATTTAAGAGCCCGTTTTGAAACGCCTTAGGGCCGTTTCGGAATGATTTTGCCACTGTCAAGGGTCGTTTCAGAACGGTCTTAGCCCGTTTCGAAACGCCTTAACTACTTTCAGAAAATCAGTTAAAAACACATAACGGTCATATTTTTTAAATTCAACTCAAGACTTATTTCGAAACGATATGCATCCGTTTCGAAACAGAATTGCTACTGTCAAGGGTCGTTTCGGAACGGGCTTGATCCGTTTCGAAACACCCTTTTAATCTTTAAAAAACTCAGCAAATATTTGAACCCTTGGTCCTTTTCAAATCAAATATGAAGAACAGTTTCGAAACGAGTGATACCATTTCGAAACGAGGTAAAGTGTTTCTATACACGTTTCGGAACGATGGTCGACCGTGATGAAAACGTTTCGAAACGCCTCAGGGCCGTTTCGAAACAGGTGCTTAAAATTCATTGTTTTGGCTTGAAACACTTAGAAAAATATTTGAAGGACTTGTTTTTAACTTGGGCATAATATTAAAATTATATGGGGATATTTTGAGGACTTAAAATTCGTTTTGACATTTTCAATTTAGTCCTTAGGTTTTTAGTTATATCAAAATTAAAATACTTGTTTCACATAACACATGCTTGAAAAATCTTTCAAAGCAACTTCTCATTGAAACATGTACCTCAATTCTATTTCATGTATTTACCAATGCAAAACTCATGGCAAGGCCATACACATGCTTTTATCATAAAAGCATTTCTAAAACAAATCTCATATGCATGTCTCATAGCGTAAATCATTCCATCAAAGGTACATGTGTAACAAAACCCATTTCATCATTTATATTAGCATTTAACATCTCATTAATACTCGGATATGCGGATACATTTCTATACTAGACTCTTCTGGTGGAATCTCGCATCACCGTACTCACTTGTCTAGCAACATAGCTTCCGGTGGAATCTCTCGTCACCGTACTCACATTGGCGGAATCTCTCATCGCCACAAAACTTGGGTATTTCACCAAGTCCTACCCGATGGAATGCCCATCATCGGAATATCTCCCTTTGGCTTAACCAAAGAGCACGTACGAATTTTTAGTTTATAGTGCACTCTCATCCTATTGATCGATCAATTATATCCGGTAAGTTTCTCAACATCTATGCCAATATAATGTGTTAAAACATCATCACACCTATTGTTTTTCATGCAATATTACTCAAAGGTTTTCTCATCACATTTCAAAACATAAATCATACTTTGCTTCAAACAAAAAGCTCAAATCTCTTCAATGCAACATGCCATCTCATGACATCTCTACGAGCATAATCTCATGCTATAAATCATGCATAAAAACAGTAGGAATTTATCAATCTCAAACCATGAGCATGTAAAAGCATTTTTAGGGGAAAACACCACTTTAAAGAAAGCAATTCAAACCATACTTACTTATGAATTTAGGAAGGTGTTTCAAACCTCTCCTAAATCCTCAAACCTTGTATTTTTGTCCTCATGGACTTCTAACCCAATCGCACTCACCAATTTACGTTTCACTTGCTTTCCGAAACGCCAATTAAGCTTCCGGATCAACTCCAAAAGTGTCCGAAGATGTCTCCCCTGTTTTAGACACATAAAAACATAGGATTAATGCATCATCATGCATTGAAATCTTCAGCCAACACTCATATACTCGTTGCTCTACCTAAACCCAACATTTCGGCTACCAAACACAACCGAAATCACCTCCAAACTCTTCCAAAACTTAACCCAGCCAAGATCCATCACTTCTAATCATTTCTAAACATCAATTAACATCAAAAACAACCCTAAACTCGTCCTTATACCTCCGGCTATAACAAAACACCAAAAACACCCCCAAAACCACCATTTTCACAAGCAAAAACTTAGGAAAAACAACCTATTCGAGATTGGATTGATAAAACCTCATTTCTAACATTATTTAACATCCAAAATACATTAGAAATCCATCTCAAAACAGAGCCCAATCAATTACACGAAAATCTTCAAGATCTCTTCCAAAATCTTGTGTTTTAAGCCAAATTCTTGTTTCCAATATCAAAACCATTCATAAATCTTAAATAAAGGATTGACAACTTGGAAATTTCAGTAAAGAACTGAGTATTTAGAGGAGAAGAACAATCTTACCTCTAAAAGATGATTTCTCCTTGATTTGGGCAAGTTTCCATGAAAATACAATGTATAAATCAAATGGATTTGTTGAAGGATTGATTAGGAATCAATGAGTGATGGAAATCTCATCAAATGAAGTGGAAATCAAAGTAAATTTTTCTGGAGCAAAAGTATTTGGTTGATAGGATTTTGAGAGAAAATGAAATGAGAGAAAATGAGAGAAAAGTAGTTATGAAAGTCAAAGGTAGTTTATCACCTTTATTTTATTTAATTAAATCATTAATTAAATCACCCAAATTAAGGAAAAATCTGATGAAAACATTTTTGGTAAATTAGCTCCTTAAAGATTCAAAGTTTCAATCTTTTACAAAATAGTCACTAGTAAACTTTGTAAAAACCGCGATTTGGTCACTACACAGAAATGTAGTATTTCCAAACCCTATTTTGAAAAATTGATTTCACCATTTACTTTTATATATTAAATTAGGATTTTTAGATATTTTTATATATTTTTAAGGCATCCCGAACTAGGTGTTCCCTCAAACTCCGTTATATATTTGAACCGTTTCCCAGACCAGTCCGGTTTAGACCCTTAACTTCTAAGCCCAAAATTGGGGTGTTACAGATTGAGATTTAATCAAGTTTTTAACCCCCTTAGCCCGGCCTAGAAGCCCGACCCGAACTAAGAAGATTACACGGAGAAAACTAAAGCCAACTCGTTAAAGCCGACTTCATTTAACGACCATTTTTTTATTTTATCTTCTCTAGATGCACTTTAAGATCCTATGTTATCAGCAACACACTTAGAAGAAAATTCCATAGTGATCGGAGTTCGATTAGGGGTTCAATTGCATACATTTAACTTTTAGGGACCAAAATGTAATTTCTGAGAATTACAGGGACTAGACACATTTTAAGATTACCAATCCTTAATTAGTCATGTAACATGCCATCATGTCAAATTTCATCTCAAACGGATCATCCAAACTCAACCAATTGAACATACAACATTCAAGGACCATTATGAAGCATTTAAGGATTTTTAAAGATACTTTTAACTGAAAATAATGACTCGGTATTGTTACGCTTAAGTTCGTATCGATACGCGGGAAGGCAGTAGCCAAAATAGGGAAAAAGAATCGATACGCTTCCCCACGTATCGGTACGACCTTCAAATTTTGCCTAGGAGTATCGATACGTGGGCAACTCGTATCGATACCCCTGTATCGGTTTTCCTAAAAAATGCCTTAGTGTATCGATACTCAACCCCGAGTATCGATACACATACCAGAAAATGACATTTCATTGCCCTCAAATCACATTTAACAACATCTAAACATGTCTAAAACATTTATACATGTTATAATCAACATTCCATACTCTTATGCATCAACATCCACTCACAAGATAAGCATTAAGAATAGCAATCCATGAAGGGCATAGAATTACCTAAGCATGCTTTTAAACATAAACCATAGCATAGCCAAAATGCCAAAGGTAAGACCATAAACAATACAGTGACCATTTACAAGTCCAAAAAACACAAACCAAACATGCACAAGGTGTTTAACATCACCAAACAAATCCATGAGTATAAATCCTTCCCATTGTCTCTTATTACACTAAAGTGAAAGCACATACATTGCTTAGCTAAAATCACCTGGATTCTACTTGCTTTCTTGCTGCCAAAGATGCTCAAGTCTCTGCATTGATGAAGCAAATGAGCGTAAGCATAAAGCTTAGTGAGGACCGCTATCAACAAAACATTCATCAATGCATTTTATAAAACCAAATCATCATTCTTTGTAAACATATGCCTTCATTTAAAACATTTTTTCCACTTCCAAACCAAATGCTCATAGCATCATTAATTACAACAACAAAAACTTTTACTCATGCTTAAACCAAGTATCATATGCACTCAAGCATATCTCTCAAGCATCTAAATGCTTTCTCAAAAAAATGTTCATCATTAATTCATTATATCAACATCATTATATTGGCTCGCAAGTCATCAATACATGAACCATAACAAAATCAACACAAAAGACACAATTGGATACGCAGAATACAAGCGTTGTCCCAAACACTTCATAAACCCTACTAGACCCTCAAGGCTCACACACGGGATTAGACCATCAACTGTTGTGACACCCGTGGTGGAGTTTAATGGTACAATCACAACCCCTCAACACCACTCATCGGTAGTTGTATAATTCCACTAACGAGAGAATGGGACACGAATCACAAGATCCACACACGAGATTAGACCATCAACCGTTGTGACCTTAATCTCAATCGTTAGGTTACTTGGATGGAGTGTACGGTACAATCACAACCCCTCGACATCCAAGGCGACTTTATTCACGGTGCACCCAATCCTATAGCCGGCTAACTATATCCGATTAAAGTAACCAAAACCATTTACCATCACTTGCCAATATAATCATAATTCATCATTACTTTAGTGTTTTACAAGCATAAACCACAATGCCACTTTCACAAGCATCAACATGCTTAAAACCAATTTCATAGATCATATGAACTCAAGGATCACTTACCACGTCCATCTTTAACAAAATGGCATTTAAAACCAGCAAAATCAATGCTCAAAACATGCTTTAAAACAATGATCAAGTCACATTTAAATCAAGTGCATTTCAAACAAAAACATAGCACAATCCGAGAGAGACTTTCGATTTACTTACTCTTGAGCTTAGTTAAGTGTTTCAAACATACAAGAAGCCTCCACAAATGTTTCGCTTGCTTCCGGATCAAGATCCCTTGTTTTTAGAGCATCAAAATAGAGATACAAATGCATTAAAATGCATTCCGACACTAGCAACTAAACACAAACTCGTTGCCTAGCAAATCTACACCAATTTACCCATCTGATACAATCGAAAACTCAATCGATTGCTTCCTAAACCAAGCCCAGCCAACAATCATCACATCCAACCATTAATAATCATCAAAACACACCTAAAAAAATACATAAACCCTTTCTTATACCTCCAGGAACAATAACACCATCAAAATACCTTAAAACTCATCTAAAACTATGATGAAACTCAAGGATCTCAAGGATTTTGGGATCAATATTATTAAAACACATTTTCAACATCATAAACATCTCAAAACTCAATTAGAAACAATCTAAAACAGAGCTCATCAACATCACTCCGAAAATCAAGATTTAAACCTTCATTTTGCAAGATTTTGATCTTAAATAAAAACTATAGTAAAAACTCAGTTAAAAACAACAATTAGGAGCCAATAATCTTGGGAATTTCAATAAAAAACATTTATTAGAGGTTGAGAACGGGATTTAGCTCCAATCTTAGCTTTCCTTAATGATTGCCAAGTTTTTATTTCATAAATTTTGAAGAAATTGAAGAGAATTCTTGGAAATGATTAAGAAATCATAGAGAGAGTGTTTGGGAGAAAAGAAATATGGAGAAATGGTTTTAGAAATGAGTTTTGGTGAAATGAAATTTAGTTACGTCAAAAACTTCTCAATTTCCTATTTTAACAATTGAATAAATTAAAATCTATTTTTAATTAATCATCTAAAAATCATTTATAACATATGTCAATTTAAGGAAATGTATAATTGCACAAAAGCTCCCTATAGATTCTAAGATTTTGACTCCTTTTTTGAAATTTGCATTTTTCCACAGTTTGAAAACTTTACATTTTGGCCAGTACCCAAAATGTACCTCTTTCGAAACTCATATTGTAAAATTGATTTGACCAACCTCATAAACATGATTTTAAAGGATTTAGCAATTTTTGTCATATTTTTATCCTATCCTGAACCTTGATCTCCCTAAACCACCTAATACAATTCGAACCGTATCCGACCGGCCCAATCTGATGTCGAAAACATCTAAGCCCAAAACCAGGGCATTACAACTCTCCCCCACTTAGGAAATTTCGTCCTCGAAATTTTACCTGAAGGAAAAAGGTGTGGAAACTGCTTCAACATATCCACCTTGCTTTCCCATGTGGCTTCCTCAACTCCTCGGTGTCGCCACAACACCATCACAAGCTCTATCGTCTTTCCACGAAGAACTTTGCTGCTGGAATCAAGATCTTCATCGGTTCCTCTTCATAAGACAAATCCGGATTCAGCTGTATCTCCTCAACATGCATCAGATGCGAAGGATCCGGCCTATACCCCCGCAACATTGAAATATGAAACACATCATGAATCCTTTCCAACTCAGGAGGCAACCCCAATCGATAAGCCACATGACCAACACGCTCCACAACCTCATAAGGTCTAATAAATCTCGGGCTAAGCTTACCATTATGCCCAAATCTCATCACCGTCTTCCAAGACGATACTTTCAAGAACACACGTTCGCCAACCACGAACTCAATCTCCTTACGCTTCATATCAACGTAAGACTTTTGCCTATCCGATGCTGCCTTCAAGCGCTCACAAATGAGCTTCACCTTCTCGGTGGTTTCTTTCAACATAGCCGGCATCGAAATCAACTTTTGCCATGTTTCTGCCCAACAAAGAGGCGTTCTGCACTTTCTCCCATACAAAGCCTCATATGGAGCCATTTGAATGCTTCTCTGGTAACTATTGTTGTAAGCAAACTCAACCAGTGGTAAGTGCTTCTCCCAAGAGCCTTGAAAATCAATAACACATCACCTAACATTGTCCTTGAGCGCTTGGATAACACGTTCCCACTGTTCATCCGTCTGAGGATGATAAGAAGTACTGAAATTCAACTGTGTACCCAAGGCTTGATGCAAACATTCCCAAAACCTTAATGTGATCCTCGGATCTCTATCTGACACTATAGACTTTTGGCACACCGTGAAACCGCACAATCTCAGCAATGTACAACTCAACCAACTTATCCGAAGTATACGTAGTATGCATAGGTAAGAAATGTGCACACTTCGTAAGGCGATCAACAATAACCCAAACAGAATTCTTCTTTGATGGTGACAAAGGCAAACTAGATACAAAATCCATGGTAATCCTTTCCCACTTCCATTCTGGGATTTTAAAAGGTTGCAACAACCTAGAAGAAACCCGATGCTCAACCTTCACTCGCTGACAAACCATACATTCGCTAACAAACTCGGCAACATCCTTCTTCAACCCCACCCAATAGTACTTATCTTTCAAACCACGATACATCTTCGTACTACCAGGGTGCATAGCGAAAGGACTACTATGAGCTTCAGTCAGAATAGTGCGCCTCAACTCAACATCATTTGGCACCACTATTCGGCTCCCAAAGAACAAAACACCGTCATCACTGAAATTGAAATCTGAAGGCTTACCATCCGCAATATCCTGAACGTGAGGGACAAGAGAATCATCAAGCAACTGCTTATCTTTGATCAACTAGATCAGGGATGGTTTCACTTGCAATTCGGAAACAAGACCACCATCTCGCGATATGCTCAAGCGAGCAATCATCGCCCACAACTCCACAGCAACCTTCCTGCTCAAAGCATCGGCCACAACATTGGCCTTTTCAGGATGATACTCGATCGACAGATCATAATCCTTTAGCAACTCCACCCAACGATGTTGCCTAAGATTCAACTCCATTTGAGACATAAGATACTTCAAACTCTTATGATCTATGAATATCACACACTTCTCGCCATATAGGTAATGCCTCCAAATCTTCAAAGCAAACACAACAGTCGCGAGCTCAAGATCATGAGTAGGGTAGTTAAGCTCATGCACCTTCAACTGCCTAGATACATACGCCACTACCTTACCCTCTTGCATCAACACGCAGCCCAAACCAACATAGGACGCATCACTATAAACTAAAAACTCCTTACCAGACTCCGGTTGAATCAGGACATGAGCTTGCGTCAAAGCTTCCATCAGCTGCTCAAAAGCTTGCCGCCTTGCCTCTGTCCACTCAAAACGAACATTCTTGTGCAACAACTTGGTCAAAGGTACAACAATCTTCGAGAATCCCTTGACAAACCTACGGTAATATCCAGCCAATCCAAGAAAACTCTGCACCTCTGTCACCGACTTAGGCACTTTCCAACTCATCACTTCTTCTATCTTATGTGGATCAACACGAATACCCTCAGATGATACCACATGTCCAAGGAAGACTGCTTCCCTAAGCCAAAAGTCACATTTGCTCAGCTTAGCATAAAGGTGGTTCTCCAACAACACTTGCAACACTGTCTCTAAGTATCATGATCCTCCTCGGTACTAGAGTACACAAGGTGTCATCGATGAACACCACCACAAACTGATCCAAGAACTCATGGAATACGCGGTTCATCATGTCCATGAAAGCAACATGTGCGTTGGTCAAACCAAAAGGCATCACTAAAAACTCATAATGCTCGTACCTTGTCTGAAAAGCCATCTTAGGTACGTCAACATCCTTCACCTTCAACTTGTAATACCCTGACCTCAAATCAATCTTAGAAAACGTTGAGGCTCCTTGAAACTAATCAAAAAGATAATCAATCCTTGGCAAGGGATACTTGTTCTTGATCGTCAACTTGTTCAATTGCCGATAATATATACACATCCGCATTGTCCCATCTTTCTTCTTAACAAACAACACCGGTGCCATTCGGTACCAAACTCCTGAAGTTCCATCTTCAACTCTTTCAGCTCTTTAGGTGCCATTCGGTAAGGAGCAATGGACACCAGAGTCATATTCTCAAGCAACTCGATACCAAACTCAACTTCCCTGTTTGGCGGCAACCCAGACAACTCTTTCGGAAAGACACCCGGAAAATTGCAAGCGGTTCTGATGTATTGCATACGTACATCCTTTACACCAGGATTCATCACATATGCATGATAAGCATCACAACCCAACCTTAGTATACAGCTTGCTTCCAAAGCTGAAAAAACATTAGACAAGAATTTCACATTCTCGCCTACTATCACCACCTCATAATCATAATAAAGCTTTAAGGTTTCTCGCTTAACATCAAAGTCAACCACTACTCTATGCTCAGACAACCAATCCATACCAAGAATCACATCAAATCCATAAAAGGGTAACTCCATCAAATCCACAGGAAAAACATGACCCTGCACAAACAAAGGGCATCTTCTATACATCTTTCTTGTGACCACAATCTCACCAAAAGAACTAGTCACTTGCATTCCTACTTCAAGCAACTTAAAATGTATATGAAGCAAATGTGAATGCTCACTCAAGATATAAGAATGCATGGATCCAGAATCAATCAAAGCCAACAATGATAATGAGTGGAGAACAAAGGTACCTACGATGACATCGTTGTCATTGCACCCTTCTCGCTGAGCATAGACCCTCGTCGGACCGCCTCTCTTAGGCTGAACTACTACAACATGAGCGATACCTCTTTGACCTTCTTCCCTCCTCTAGAAGTTACCTCGACCGCGCCCACGGCCTCTCTGGGGTGCATCCATAGCAGGTGCACGTCCCTGGCCTCCACCAGCCAATAGAGAACACTCATGCCTCAAATGATCTGCTGAACCACAGTTCCAGCAAGAATTCCCTGTCACTACAACAGGAGCATGTGCCTCTCTATCCGCACGAGGACAATCTCTCCTCAAATGCTCCCGAGAACCACACGTCCAGCACGTGTTCTGCTCCATCCTCGACATGTTTCCCTGTATCGGCGCAACATGTCCTACGTTACCTCACCTAGCAGCAGGATGATACATCTTATCTCGGCCTCTCTTTTTCTGTTCACCTCTAGAACTAAACTCAACAGCTCTCATAATAGAGCTAGAACCACCTCCACGAGATATCAGACCCAAGCTATGCTCGATGTCCTTAGCCCGACACATGAGCACATTAAAATCTGTGTAATCTGTGGCCAACATAAAGGTCTTTACATCCTGTAGAAAGTCCATACCAGAAGCGATCATAATGATGCCTCTCACTCGGCATCAACTCAGGGGCATACTTGATTAGACGTACGAAATGGACCTCGTACTCAGCCACAGAAAGATTTCCTTGCACAAGCGACATGAACTCACGCTTCTTCTCATCCAAGTATCTCACACCAAGATACTTCTTCTTAAAGGCACTCCAAAAGAACTTTCAATCCACCTCATTGGGTTCCATTCCAGCGGTGATAGTCGTCCACCAACTATAAGCATCACCTTGGAGCAAGGAAACTGCGCATTCCAGCTTGTACACATCACTGCATCCCATCTGATCCATAATGCGGATCGTACTAGCTAACCATGCCTCCCATACCTCAGGAGACACACCACGGAACTCAACAGCTCCCAAATTCCTTAGCCTTTCCAAAGGAAAACCTACCTACCCAGCTACATGTGCTTGTACTTGCGCTCCAGCTACCGCAGCCTGAAACGCTCCGGTGATCGCCTGAACTAGTGGCACTAGATTACCCAATCCTGGACCAGCCTGTCAACGTTTCTCCGCTCTCCACCTCCATGTGGTGGTGGCAGAGGTAGAGTCTCATCAGACTGGTTCTCGACCCCCTGATTACCTTGATTACCCTACACAGGGGCAGACACGATCGTATTCGATCTAAGCTCTCTCCTCAGACCCATTGTGCTATTTTTAACAAGGCATAATAACAAAAACAAATCAAACCATGATTTAGGCCAACCTCAAGCAAGGATTCAAGATTACAAAACCATTTTAAAACATTTAACTAGTGTAATAAGGCAATGGGCACCCAGATTTCCCTCAAGTATAACATAGCATACAATAACATATCATAATCATCATGCTTTACATCATCCGAAATTAGCACACATCCTCATCACATCATCAATATACATTCATACTTAACTCCCATGTGATTCATAACAACTAAGCATCGCATACACACCAACATTCAACCAAAATCATGATTTTCCAAACAACATGTTAATAATCATCATATCGAACATCAAAACATTCCAACTTCGCTTACCATCATCCCCAATTCTTTCGTAACCTAGCTTTGATACCAACAAATGTAACCCCATTACCCGGCCTAGACGCCCGAGCCAAACGAAGAAGATTACACGAGGAAAACTAAAGCCAACTCCTTAAATCCGACTTCGATTAACGACCCTTTTTTCCTTTTATCTTCTCTAGATGCACATTAAGATCCTATGTGATCAGCAACACACTTAGAAGAAAACGGCACAACGATCGGAGTTCGATTAGGGGTTCAATTGCATACATTTAACTTTTAGGGACCAAAATGTAATTTCTGAGAATTACAAGGACTACCCCAATTTTAAGATTACCAATCCTTAATTAGTTATGTATCATGCCATCATGTCAAATTTTATCTCATACGGATCATCCAAACTCAACCTATTGAACATACAACATTCAGGGACCGTTATAAAACATTTCAGGACTTTTAAAGATACTTTTAACTGAAAATAATGACTCGGTATCGGTACGCTTAAGCCTGTATCGATATGCGCAAAGGCAGTAGCCATAAAGTGGAAAGGTATCGATACGCTTCCCCGTGTATCAGTACGACCTTCAAATTTTTCCTAGTAGTACCGATACGCGGGCAACTCGTATCGATACACATGTATCGAATATCCTGAAAAATTCCTTAGTGTATCGATACTCAACCCCGAGTATCGATACGCATACCAGAAAATTACATTCCACAACCCTCAAATCATATTTAACAACATCTAAACATTTCTAAAACATTCATACATGTTATAATCAAAATTCCATACTCTTATGCATCAACATCCACTCATAAGATAAGCATTAAGCATAGCAATCCATGAAGGGTATAGAATTACCTAAGCATGCTTTTAAACATAAACCATAGCATAGCCAAAAACACAAACCAAATATGATCAAGGTGTTTAACATCACCAAACAAATCCATGAGTAGAAATCCCTCCTATTTCCTCTTATTACACTAAAGTGAAAGCACATACATTGCTTAGCTAAAATCACTTGGATTCTCCTTGCTTTCTTGCTGCCAAAGATGCTCAATTCTCTGCATTGATGAAACAAATGAGCTTAAGCATAAAGCTTAGTGAGGACCGCTATTAGCAAAACATTCATCAATTCATTTTTATAAAACCAAATCATCATTCTTTGTAAACATATGCCTTCCTTTAAAACAAGAACTTTAAAACATCTTTTCCACTTCCAAACCACATGCTCATAGCATCATTAATTACAACAGCAAAAACCTTTGCTCATGCTTAAACCAAGCATTATATGCACTCAAGCATATCTCTCAAGCATCTCATGCTTTTTCGAAATAAATGTTCATCATTAATTCATTATATCAACATCATTATATTCGATCGTAAGTGATCAACACATGAACCATAACAAAATCAACACAATTGACACAATCAGATATGCGATTTACAAGCGTTGTCCCAAACGCTTCGTACACCCTACCGGACCCTCAAGGCTCACACAGATGATTAGACCATCAATCGTTGTGACACCCGTGGTGGAGTTTAACGGTACAATCACAACCCCCAACACCACTCATCGGTAGTTGTATAATTCCACTAACGAGAGCACGAGACACAAACCACAAGATCCACACACGAGATTAGACCATCAACCTTTGTGACCTTAATCTTAATTGTTAGGGTACTTGGATGGAGTGTACGGTACAATCACAACCCCTCGACATCCAATGCGACTTTATTCATGGTGCAACCAATCCTATAGTCGGCTAACTATACCTGATTAAAGTAACCAAAACCATTTACCATCACTTGCCAATATAATCATAATTCATCATTACTTCACTGTTTTACCATGTGCATCCTTAACAAAATGGCATTTAAAGCCAGCAACATCAATGCTCAAAACATGCTTTAAAACAATAATCAAATCACATTTAAATCAAGTGCATTTCAAACCAAAACATAGCACAATCCGAGAGAGACTTTCGATTTACTTACTCTTGAGCTTAGCTAAGTGTTTCAAACTTACACTAAGCTCCCACATCCACGTTCAAAACGTTTCAAAGCTGGAAACTCTTTTACAATCATCGATACGCGGACCTTTGCTTGCCGACGCGAAGATCACTCGCCCAAAGACTCCAAAAATGCTTCGCTTGCTTCCGGATCAAGATCCCCTATTCTTAGAGCATCAAAACAGAGATCCAAATGCATTAAAATGCATTCCAACACCAGCAACAAAACACAAACTCGTTGCCCAGCAAATCTACACCAATTTACCCATCCGAAACAACCGAAAACTCAATCGATTGCTACCTAAACCAAGCCTAGCCAACAAACATCACATCCAACTATTAATAATCATCAAAACACACCTAAAAACAACCTAAACACTTCCTTATACCTCAAGCAACCATAACACCATCAAAATACCTCAAAACTCATCTAAAACTATTAGAAGCACTTTTTCAACATCATAAACATCTCAAAACTAGGTTAGAAACAATCTAAACCATAGCTCATCAACATCACTCTGAAAAAATCAAGATTTAAACCTTCATTTTGCAAGATTTTGATCTTAAATCAAAACAATAATAAAAACTCTGTTAAAAACAACAATTAAGAGCCAATAATCATGGGAATTTAAATAAAGAACCTTGATTAGAGGTTGAGAACGAGATTTACCTCCAATCTTAGCTTTCCTTAATGATTGACAAGTTTTTGCTTCATAAATCTTGAAGAAATTGAAGAGAATTCCTGGAAATGATTAAGAAATCAAAGAGAGAGTGTTTGGGAGAAAAGAAATCTGGATAAATGGTTTTAGAAATGGGTTTTCCTGAAATGAAAGTTTGTCACTACCCAAAATGTACCTTTTCCGAAACTCATTTTGTAAAATTGATTTGACCAACCACTTAAACATGATTTTCCTATCACGAGCCTTGATATCCCTAAACAACCTAATACGATTTGAACTGTATCCAACCGACCCGATCCGATGCCTAAAACATCTAGGCCCAAAACCAGGGCCTTACAACTCTCCCCCACTTAGGAAATTTCGTCCTCGAAATTTACTTGAAGGAAAAAGGTGCGGAAACTGCTTTAACATTTCCGCCATTTGGTAAGACGCAATGGACACCACAGAACTCAACAGCTCCCAAATTCCTCAGCCTTTCCAAAGGCCGACCCACCTGCCCAGCTACAAGTGCTTGTACTTCTGCTAGCTACCGTAGCCTGAAACGCTTTGGTGATCGCCTGAACCAGTGGCGCTAGATCACCCAATCTTGGACCAACCAGTCCACGTTGGTCCGGCTCTCCACCTCCATGTGGTGGCGGCGAAGGTAGAGTCTCATCAGACGGGTTCTCGACCCCTTGATTACCCTGATTACCCTACTCAGGGGCATGCATGGTTGTATTCGATCTAAGCTCTCTCCTCAGATCCAATGTGCTATTTTTAACAAGGCATAATAACAAAAACAAATCAAACCATGATTTAGGCCAGCCTCAAGCAAGGATCCAAGATTACAAAACCACTTTAAAACATTTAACTGGTGTAATAAGGCAATGGGCACCCTGATTTCCCTCAAGCATAACATAGCATACAATAGAATATCATAATCATCATGCTTTACATCATCCAAAATTAGCACACATCCTCATCACACCATCAATATACATTCATACTTAACTCCCATGTGATTCATAACAACCAAGCATCGCATACACACAAACATTCAACCAAAATCATGATTTTCCAAACAACATGTTAATAATCATCATATCGAATATCAAAACATTCCAATTTTCGCTTACCATCATCCCCAATTCTTTCATAACCTATTTTTCATACCAACAAATGTAACCCCCTTACCCGGCCTAGACGCCCGACCCGAACTAAGAAGATTACACAGGGAAAACCAAAGCCATCTCCTTAAAGCCGACTTCGATTAACGACCATTTTTTTCCTTTTATCTTCTCTAGATGCACATTAAGATACTATGTGATCAGCAACACACTTAGAAGAAAACGACACAACGATCAGAGTTTGATTAGAGGTTCAATTGCATACATTTAACTTTTAGGGACTAACATGTAATTTCTTAGAATTACAGGGACTAGCCCAATTTTAATGTTACCAATCCTTGATTAGTAATGTAACATGCCATCATGTCAAATTTCATCTCAAACTGATCATCCAAACTCAACCAATTGAACATACAACATTCATGGACCATTATGAAGCATTTTAGGACTTTTAAAGATACTTTTAACTGAAAATAATGACTCGGTATCAGTACGCTTAAGCATGTATCGTTACGCGGGAAAGCAATATCCAAAATAGGGGAAAAGCTATCGATACGCTTCCCCACGTATTGGTACAACCTTAAAATTTTTCCTAGGAGTATCAATACGCGGGCAACTCGTATCAGTACCCATGTATCGATTTACTTGAAAAATGCCTTAGTGTATCGATAATCATCCCAGAGTATCGATATGCATACCAGAAAATCACATTCAACAGCCATCAAATCACATTTAACAACATCTAAACATGTCTAAAACATTCATACATGTTATAATCAACATTCCATACTCTTATGCATCAACATCCACTCACAAGATAAGCATTAAGCATAGCAATCCATGAAGGGTATAGAATTACCTAAGCATGCTTTTAAACATAAACCATAGCATAGCCAAAATGCCAAAGGTAAGACCATAAACCATATATTGACCATTTACGAGTCCAAAAACACAAACCAAACATGCTCAATGTGTTTAACATCACCAAACAAATCCATGGGTAGAAATCCCTCCCATTACCTCTTATTACACTAAAGTGAAAGCACATACATTGCTTAGCTAAAATCACTTGGATTCTCCTTGCTTTCTTGCTGCCAAATATGCTCAATTCTCTGCATTGATGAAAAAATGAACGTAAGCATAAAGCATAGTGAGGACCGCTATCAACAAAACATTCATCGATGCATTTTATAAAACCAAATCATCATTCTTTGTAAACATATGCCTTCATTTAAAACATGCACTTTAAAAAATCTTTTCCACTTCCCAACCACATGCTCATAGCATCATTAATTACAATATCAAAGACATGTTCTCATGTTTAAACCAAGCATCATATGCACTCAAGTATATCTCTCAAGCATCTCATGCTTTCTCGAAATAAATGTTCATCAATAATTCATTATATCAACATCATTATATTGGATCGCAAGTGATCAATACATGAACCCTAACAAAATCAACACAATTGATACAATCGAATACGCGGATCACAAGCGTTGTCCCAAACGCTTCGTACAGCCTGCCAGACCCTCAAGGCTCACACACGGGATTAGACCATCAACCGTTGTGACACCCGTGGTGGAGTTTTACGATACAATCACAACCCCTCAACACCACTCATCGGTAGTTGTATAATTCCACTAACGAGAGTACGAGACACGAACCACAAGATCCACACACGGGATTAGACCATCAACTGTTGTGACATTAATCTCAATCGTTGGGGTACTTGGATGGAGTGTACGGTACAATCACAACCCTTCGACATACAAGGCGACTTATTCATGGTGCACCCAATCCTATAGTCGGCTAACTATATCCGACTAAATTAACCAAAACCATTTACAATCACTTGCCAATATAATCATAATTCATCATTACTTCACTGTTTTACAAGCATAAACCACAATGCCACTTTCACAAGCATCAACATGCTTAAGACCAATTTCATAGATCATATGAACTCAAGGATCACTTACAATGTGCATCCTTAACAAAATGACATTTAAAACCAGCAACATCAATGCTCAAAACATGCTTTAAAACAGTAATCAAATCACATTTAAATCAAATGCATTTCAAACCAAAACATAGCACAATCCGAGAGGGACTTTCGATTTACTTACTCTTGAGCTTAGCTAAGTGTTTCAAACTTACACTAAGCTCCCAAATCCACGTTCAAAACGTTTCAAAGCTGGAAACTCTTTTCCAATCATCGATACATGAACCTTTGCTTGCCGACGTGAAGATCACTCGCCCGAAGACTCCAAAAATGCTTCGCTTGCTTCCGGATCAAGATCCCTTATTCTTAGAGCATCAAAACAGAGATCCAAATGCATTAAAATGCATTCTAACACCAGCAACAAAACACAAACTCGTTGCCCAGCAAATCTACACCAATTTACCCATCCGAAACAACCGAAAACTCAATCGATTGCTACCTAAACCAAGCCCAGCCAACAAACATCACATCCAACTATTAATAATCATCAAAACACACCTAAAAACAACTTAAACACTTCCTTATACCTCAAGCAACCATAACACCATCAAAATACCTCAAAACTCATCTAAAACTATTAGAATCACTTTTTCAATATCATAAACATCTCAAAACTCAATTAGAAACAATCTAACATAGAGCTCATCAACATTACTCCGAAAATCAAGATTTAAACCTTCATTTTGCAAGATTTTGATCTTAAATCAAAACTATAATAAAAACTCGGTTAAAAACAACAATTAGAAGCCAATAATCTTGGGAATTTCAATAAAGAACCTTGTTTAGAGGTTGAGAACGGGATTTACCTCTAATCTTAGCTTTCCTTAATGATTGACAAGTTTTTGCTTCATAAATCTTGAAGAAATTGAAGAGAATTCTTGGAAATGATTAAGAAATCAAAGATAGAGTGTTTGGGAGAAAAGAAATCTGGAGAAATGGTTTTAGAAATGGGTTTTGCTGAAATGAAAGTTAGTTACGGCAAAAACTTCTCAATTTCATATTTTAACAATTGAATAAAATAAAATCACTTTTTAATTAATCATTTAAAAATCATTTAAAACACATGTCAATTTAAGGAAAGATATCATTGCACAAAAGCTCCTTCAAGATTCTAAGATTTTGACTCCTCTTTTGAAATTTGTATTTTCCACAATTTTAAAACTTTACATTTTGGTCACTACCCAAAATGTAGCTCTTCTGAAACTTATTTTGTAAAATTGATTTGACCAACCTCTTAAACATGGTTTTAAAGGATTTTAGGAATTTTTGTCATATTTTTATCCTATCCCGAACCTTGATCTCCCTAAACCACCTAATACGATTGGAACCATATCCGACTGGCCCGATCCGATATCTAAAACATCTAGGGCCAAAACCATGGCGTTACAAAGTTTGTTAATGAATAACATCTCTATAGACATATATATGGGTTAAACATAATTAACTTAGGATAATTCTATCGATAGAGGCCTTACTACTCTATAATCTTCTCGGCAATAAATCCAAGGCTAGAAGTTTTTAAAAGGCTGGCATCGTTAGATTGGAATCCAATCATCCCTTGCCAATGCTAATCACCATTGGAATACATTTGTTCACCAAACTTGCCTGAATTTTCATTAAATTTTTCTTAAAACCAAAACCCAAATTTCAAATCAAACTCTTTTATCCCTGTCACAAGGTAAAGCGTGGCATTTAATTCCTGAACAATCCTTGTGGATACAATACTCAACTTACTGCTTTATTACTTGTTGACCGTGTGTACTTGCACACAAAAGACCTATACTTGGCATTATTTACAAGAAGATTTATACTTATTCATCAATTATTTGCTAAGCGTTAGTCAGTCGACACGACCTTAACTGACGTGACGTATAAGCAATTACTTTCCCCTCTTGCATCAGAACTAAACCTAGTCTGGAGTGCGAAGCATCGCTATGGACATAGAAATCCTTTCCAGGCTTAGGTTGTGTCAAAACTGGAACTTGAGTCAATTCTATCTTCAGTTTCTCAAAGCTCGTCTGCTGAGTGTTAGTCCAGACAAAAATAACAATCTTCCTCAACAACTTTGTCAAATGGGCATCAATGATGGAAAACCCTTGACAAAGCACTGATAATACCAAGCTAAACCCAAGAAACTATGGACCTCGGAGACATTCTTGGGTTGCTTCCAACTGGCAATGGCCTTAATCTTACTTGGATCAAATTGAATAGCCTTTGGTGACACAACATGCCTAAAAATGTCACTTTTCTAGGCTAAAATTCACACTTGCTCGACTTAGCATACAAACGATTCTCCCTCAAAGTCTGCAAAACAATCCTCAGATGCTCAACATGCTTTTGCCTCTGTATGAGAATAGG
The DNA here is from genome assembly GCA_958450335.1 of Hibiscus tridactylites. Classification (NCBI taxonomy): domain Eukaryota; kingdom Viridiplantae; phylum Streptophyta; class Magnoliopsida; order Malvales; family Malvaceae; genus Hibiscus; species Hibiscus tridactylites. Next base: position 43,099,964 of record OY288286.1, read on the forward strand.
CGAAGATATCGTCGAAGAACACCACAACAACTGATAAGGCCAAAAGACATGATTCACCATGCCCACAAAGGCATCTGGTGCATTAGTCAGACCAAATAGCATCACTAGAAACTCGTAATGCCCATATCTGGTACGAATGTCAGTCTTAGAAAAATCAGAACCCTTTATCTATAGCTGATAGTACCCATATCAAAGATCAATCTTCGCGAAAAATGTGGCTCCCTGAAATTGATCAAACAAATCATCAATCGCGTGTAACTGATATTTATTTTTCATGGTCAACTTGTTCAACTTCCGGTAATCAATGCATAATCGAAGTGAACCGTCTTTTTAAAAAAAGAGAATTGAAGTTCCCTAAGGTGAAGAACTAGGTCAAATGAAACCTCGATCAAGCAACTCTTGCAACAAAACTTTCAACTTCTTAAAATCCTTAGGAGCCATACGGTAAGGAGCCATGGACACAGATGCAAACCCCGGATAAGTTTCAATCTCAAACTCAACATCCTTATCCAGAGATAATTCAGGCAACTCCTCGGGAAAAAACATCTAGAAACTCATTAATTGTGCGAATTTCCTCAAACTTGGATAGAGAACCCCTCGTATTTAGAAAGAAAGCAATAATGGTCTCAAATACCTTCCAGATCATCCTGTCAACAATCAGAGAAGACACCACATTAGAAAGGTAATCTCAACACTCACCAACTAATACCACTGATTGACCATCAGAAATCTTCAAGGTAGCCCTTTTTGACTCACAATCCAGGCTAACCCGATGTTCAGACAACCACACCATACCCAGAATCAGATTGAACTCCTCTAACAGAAGTTCTATAAGGTCAACTGAAAAGATTTCCCCTTGAACCTCAAGGGGACAGCGCCTAAACACCTTATCCACAGTCAATAATTGACCCACTGGGCTCATAATTGTAAAAACACTCTTTGTTGCTTCAATCAAAATCTGAATGTCTCGGGATATATATCTCGAAATATAAGAGTGGGCGAAACCGTTATCGAGCAATAAAAAGTATGGAACATAATAAAAGGTAAATTTACCTATAATAACATCTGGCTCATCTCTGTCATCTCGGCGTCTAGAAGCATACACAAGAGTTGGCTGCCTAGCCTCACATAAAACGAGTCCCCTACTCTAATGTGATCAAGCTCTAATATCAGTTCTGATAGCAAATCCAGAAGGTTTAATCTGCTTACGACCCCTAGAGGAAGTCTGAACAGAATCCTGTTAACAGGTAGAAGCCTGAGAGGATGTCTGAGTGTAGTTACCTATTTTATTCGCCCATGTATATACGTTAAGAAAGCCTAAAAATATATAAAATATAAAACTCGAAGGAACCCATGTACAGTAGGCCAAATAAGTGAAGAAACCCTAGTTTTTCTTGTGTCGCACTCCACATATTCAAATCACCACCAACTCGTGTTGATCACATGCTCAGCCCTTCATCCGGCCAGCCACCGCCGTGACCATCATCGGTCACCATAGATGCAACCGGAAACCACCACAACTGCCACCACAACACTCCCTTGATTAGTCATGCCTTGCAAGAAAAGAAAAGGGATTAAATTGGAATCAATTTTAAAAGGGAGGAGGAACCAAATCATATCAAACAAATCAAGCAGAAGAATCATATAGATACTTGTTTTTTTTTTTGTAATTTAGGAAAGAATAATTGATTTTCTTCTCCCATTTGTACCCTTGAAGCTAGCTATAAAAAGGCCAAGCATTCACCCATTGTAAACACACACAGAAATTGAAGAGCAATACAAGTGATTTCTTTGAGGTGTTTTACCCAAATATTGTCTTCATATATTTTTACATTTTCTCTTTATTTTCTTGGTCATTCGGCCCCGAAAAAGGTGAAAATGGGTACGGGTCCTCACTAATCGAAGCTCGTTGAGGGTCCCTCATCACCCAAAGGTCGAGCCGGCACCGCCACTGGAGCAGAAGCAGTAGAGGCGACATGTTGTCGGCTTATATTGGATGGCATCGTGCAACGACCAGTAGAGGTAGTAGCAACCGGTGACCAACAACGGTAACAGTAGCGGCGATGCCATGTAGATCGAAGTTCAGTTTGTACACCACGTTAAGAAGCTCGCATTTTGATCCCACTGTTTACAATTTCTTTACTTTAAACTTTTTTTTATTTTTTTAGTTCTTAAACTTTTATTACACGCATTTTAATTCATTGTTTGATTCATATTACCGTGTTCCTTAGTTATTTCATCTTTATGTACTTTAACACGATAAAAGATTAAGGTAAATAAATCTCTTAATAAGTAATGCTTTTTAAGAAAAGCTACCAAATAATTTAAGATAAATACCTTTTAGGTTAGTTTCCCTAATCGACAGATTAGATTTCTTTTGTAAGACTAGTTACCAATAATAAAGTAACGAATCATTTAATTGTAACTAATTAAGTAACATCATAGGTAAACTTAAGTATTTTTTTACTCTCCTTTAATTGTAACTAATTATGGAACATCTTAGGTAAACTTTCTTGAAAAGGTAAATAATCTATTAATTGTAAATAAAGGTAAATAAAAACTAACTTGGTAAATTATTTTTAAATTTAAGAAAAATCTTTTCTCGTTAATTGTAAATAAAACTCCTTAGGTAACTTTTAGCAAAGTGAATAAATTGTAAATAATTAAATGAAACCTTTTAAGATTAATTTCTTTAAATACATGCTTCAAAAAATAATAATTAAATTTGAAAAATTAAACCACCCATAAAATTAAAAGGAGTATAAAACATCATTTAAAAAAAATCTTGCATCTTGAAAAATGAAATATTTTCTCAATAAGGTTAATTCGGTCTTCCCCTAGCAGTTGTGGCAATGGTTGAAACTCCTATGCCACATTTTATTTTCAGGTTTTAGGGATTAATGCCTTAATCCCCTTGTGTCTAAATGTATTCGAGTTTTCTTAACTATGAGCGAATTCGAGCCATTTTTTGAACTTTGTGGATTTTTGCATTAATCCTAACATGAATTCATTCAGATTATAAGGAAAATATTAGTGATCAAGTAAGCTTCATTCCACGAGCATTGTGGGGGTGCTAATCCTTCCACACACATAACTGTGCTCCCGAACCCTTGATCTGGTTTTGTTTTAAGGTTTTTGGTCTGCCTAATATAATAAAAGGGACTGGTGGTGACTCCGTTATCACAACTTGGTGACTCCGCTGGGGACGTTTGAAGAAGGAAAAACTTTTACTTGATCACCAGTTATTTTCTTTAGTAACCCGTTTTATTTCTGTGTGTGCATTTTTGGTGCTTTAAAATTGTCATTGCATCATAACATAAGACTTCTATCCGGGCTTTATTCAACTTAAGTGGAAGAAAATAGCTATGACTTCGTGAGTAACCCTCCACATGGTCTAGTAAAAGTCTTCTGGAGTCTAGAGTACTTATGCTTTCTTGAGTAACCCTCCGCACGAGCATAACAGAAATAAATCCCCTCGATCTGTGTTCGATCAGCAAGCCTATGATGGGCCAAGATCAAACGTCTTATTCGCCTTAGTAGGGGGTAAGGAAGGTTCGAGAATATTTTTTATAACCAACTCGCATGAATGTATGTTTTAGAAAGCCCACTTCGTTAGAGCCATGTGAAAAGCCATAGGTTTTACTTTCTGTATTATTTATTGCTTTATTTTTTGTATATTATACTTGTATTTTATCTCATTATTTGTATCCTATAGAGCATAACATCACATTGCATCTAGGTGGTATTTCGAAATATCATTCAGCTAGAGATTATGATTATTCGTGTTACATTATCGAGCTCCAGAATCCCTTGCTCGAACACCGATGTCGAAAATAGATCCTTAGAGCTTTAGTGTCAACATGGAGACATCGTGCGGAAAGAAACCACCATAGATCTGCCAAAGCAAGTGTACATGGGTTTGCCTCACAATCATTTGTCAGGATTGGTCACAGTTTGGGAGAGCTTAGAAGTCCAGGACTGAGCCATCTTCCCCAAGAGATATGGAGACATAACCCTTCTTCTTGGGGTAGAGATAGAAGAGCCCATGGTACTAGCAATTATTGAATTTTGGGATCCAACTTATCGTTGCTTCGTCTTCAATCAGGATGTCATGACCCCTACCATCGAAGAATACATGGTCCTGCTACGCCCAGAGTTAGAGAAGCCTGACAAAACATAATGGACGGAGAAGAGCTCCGGCTATCAAAAGAAATTTTCCAAGCTTGTTGGTTTAAGTGTGAAGGAGGTAGAGGCCCATCTTGCCGAAAAGAAAAAAAATCCCTTGCTTTACGTGGGAATTCATTTGCACCCAAATCATGAAGGATGCAAAGCACTGAAGGGTCCTTGACTTTCTCGCCTTAGCCATATATGGGTTAGTAACTTTCCCTAAAGTCCTGGAGCGTGTTGAAATAACCTTGGTAGACTTGTTTTCCTAGAAGAATGCGAATCCATCCCAAGAATTTTGGCGGAAACCTTCATGTCCCTGAAATTTTGCCAAACCCGAGGAAGAGGTCACTTCACCGGATGCTCACAACTCCTTTACTTATGGTTGCGGAGTCATTTCTAGGACAACGAAAAAATAAGAAGACACCCGACATCCAGAGATTTAGTTCATGTAACGCTCCGATTATGGGCTTAGAAGTTAGTCGGGTTCGGCTAAGAGGTTCGGGTGAACTGGATCGAGCGAGTCATGCTTGTTTTGTGATTAATTTGAAATAAATGGTTTTTGAGGGAGATAAAATATGGAAAAAATTTTATAGTCTTGAAATAATGTTTTGAAGGTATTGGAGAGTTCAATTTGATGAAATAATGTATTGGTAAGAATGTTAGACCATAAAGAAGCTATCATATCCCATTTAAGTTGGGCCAGCCTCTTTCTGGGATTCCATACTTTGGGACTTTATGTCCATAATGATGTCATGATTGATTTTGGGACTCCGGAGAAACAAATCTTGATCGAACCCATATTTTCCCAATGGATCCAATCTGCTCATTGACTTATTTAATTGGTATTTTGGAAACGGTGACTAATATTTACAAGTTTCAAAATACGTTTTAATGACTAAATTGAGGGGGGCCAAAACTTAGAATTGTTAGAGAACTTTTACACCAAGGTGTTATCAGCGTTTTCCTTTGATTTTGTGTTTCTAAAATGATTTAATTAATTTATTTATTAAATGATATTTGATAAAAATGATTTTAAAAGACTAAACATTTTCTTACGTAACTACTTTTCTCTCAACTTTCCCATCAGCCAAACTATCTTTCCATCAATAAAATCTCCAGAGATTTACCACTTTTCATCCACTTTTAATTTCTAAATGATTCTCATGGGTTTGTACATCAACTAGCTATGGATTTCTCGAAGTATTTCTTCTAAATCATTGCAAATCAAGGAGAATAGCTTGTGTTAGAGGTGATCTTTATTTTCTCTCCTCTAATCAAGATTCTTTATTGAAATTCCCAAGTCTTTGGCTTTCTAACTATGATTATAACAAAGTTTTATAATCTAATTGATGAAAATGGCTAAATCAAGCTTTGGAAGATGATTTCTAAGGATTTTCGTAATGGTATTGTTTTGATAGATTTGAGATTGATTTTAATCATGAATTGGATGTTCAATGATGTTGAAATAAAGGTTTTATAATAGTAATCTCGAAATGAGTCGGATATCTAATTGTTAGATTGCTGGATTTGGTGTTTTTTGTGGTGTTTGTATGAGATCTGAGTTGTTGGAGGTATAATGATGTAATTAGGTTGGTTTTTGATGTTGATTCATGATTAAAAATGGATGAGACGGACATGTTATGGCTAGGATGTGTTTATAGTGTAATCGAAGCTATTTTCGGTTGTTTCGAATTAGTGTTTTTGGGCAGAGCGGCGGTGTAGCTTTGTTTGCTGGAGATTTTAATGCATGGTGATGCATTAATCCTCTGTTCTTGTGTGGTATAAACAAGGGAGAACTAATCAGAAGAAATCGGTGAAGGTTCGTGAGTTTCGATTGCTTGGATTCGCATTGGCTAGTCGAGTTTGCGCGTGTTGGTGAGTGAGAACGTGAATTTCAGTTTTCAAAGCTTTAAAAGATGATTTGGGAAATTAGTTGTAAGCTTAAGACGCTTAACTAAGTTCATTTCTAGGAAAACGAGAAAATAAGAAGACACCCGACATCCTGAGATTTAGTTCATGAAATGCCCTGATTATGGGCTTAGAAGTTAGTCGGGTTCGGCTAAGAGGTTCAGGTGAACTGGTTCGAGCGAGTCATGCTAGTTTTGGAATTAATTTGAAATAAATGGTTTTTTAGGGAGATAAAATATGGAAAATATTTTATAATCTTGAAATAATGTTTTGAAGGTTTTGGAGAGTTCAATTTGATGAAATTGGACTGATTTAATTGGTATTTTGGAAACAGTGACTAATTTGTAAAAGTTTCAAAATACGTTTTAATGACTAAATTGAGGTGGGCCAGAACTTAGTATCGTTAGAGAACATTTTCACCAAGGTGTTATCAACATTTTCCTTTGATTTTGTGTTTTTAAAATGATTTAATTAATTGATTTATTAAATGAGATTTGATAAAAATGATTTTAAAAGACTAAACATTTTCTTACGTAACTACTTTTCTATCAACTTTCCCATCAGCCAAACTATCTTTCCATCAATAAAATATCCACATATTTATCTCTTTTCATCCACTTTTAATTTCGAAATGATTCTCATGGATTTGTACATCAACTAGCTATGGATTTCATGAAGGGTTTCTTCTAAATCATTGCAAATCAAGGAGAAAAGCTTGTGCTAGAGGTGATCTTTATTTTCTCTCCTCTAATCAAGGTTCTTTATTGAAATTCCCAAGTCTTTGGCTTTCTAACTATGTTTATAACAAAGTTTTATAATCTAATTGATGAAAATGGCTAAATCAAGCTTTGGAAGATGATTTCTCAAGATTTTCGTAATGGTATTGTTTTGATTGATTTGAGATTGATTTTAATCATGAATTGGATGTTAAATGATGTTGAAATAAAGGTTTTATAATAGTAATCCCAAAATGAGTCGGATATCTAATTGTTAGATTGTTAGATTTGGGGTTTTTTGTGTTGTTTTTATGAGATCTGAGTTATTGGAGGTATAATGATGTAATTAGGTTGGTTTTCGATGTTGATTGATGATTAAAAATGGATGAGAGGGATAGGTTATGGCTAGGCTGAGTTTATAGTGTAATCAAAGGGGTTTTCGGTTGTTACGAATTGGTGTTTTTGGGCAGAGCGGCGGGGCAGCTTTGTTTGCTGGAGATTTTAATGCATGGTGATGCATTAATCCTCTGTTCTTGTGTGGTATAAACAGGGGAGAACTGATCGGAAGAAATCGGTGAAGGTTCGTGAGTTTCGATTGCTTAGATTCACATCGGCTAGTCGAGTTTGCGCGTGTTGGTGAGTGAGAACATGAATTTCAGTTTTCAAAGCTTTAAAAGATGATTTGAGAAATTAGTTGTAAGTTTAAGACGCTTAACTAAGTTTATAAGTAAGTGAGAAATTTCATCTTTCGTTTGTTCAATTATGTGATGATTTATGCACTATTTTGAATTAATGGTTTTACCTACTGTTAAAGCATGGTATAATGTATGTGGTTATTGTTCTTAATGATGTAATGTTGAAGGATGCATAAGGTAAGTGATCCTTTAAGTATATGAATTATACTTGTGATTTTGAGCATGGTTTAATGCTTGGAAACATGATTTATTGACGATGCTTTGAAAACAATGAGGTACGAGTTAAATGTTAATTATGTTGGCAAGTGATGTTGTGAAAATGGTTTATAGATGATATTAGATATAGTTAGCCGGTTGTAGGATTGAGTGCTCTATAAACAAATCGTCTTGGATGTTGAGGGGTTTATACGTTGTATGTTGAGTGGATCAATGGATTGATCAAAGCCAAGAGGGGGTGAATTGGGTTTTTAAAAATTGTTGGAGTAAATAAAAAGGCTAAAAATGAAGAACAAGGAATTTTAGATTAGTTCAAGTTCAAAATGAGCTCTGCATCCACTACCTTAGCTACCACTAAGGATTTCCAACAATCCACTACTTTGTTCTTCCCTTTTTCAAGGCTTAGGAGGTAACCTTTACACAACCGGTCAAATTTTCTACCCAAAGTTTGACCAAACCCTCACAAGAGTACAAAGAAGAATTAAAGGCAAGAAATATATCTCTCAATACAAAATTACCCCTTTAAGTATAAACACACAACCCAAATTTGATAAAAAGATCATAATTGAATACTAAACAATTTGGGGTTTATAAGAGATTGGAAAATAAGCACTTTGAGCTTGGATTTTTGCTAGGATGTTAATCTTTGATGCAATAGTTGTTGCTGGTTTTCAATTAGCATCAATTTATACCTTCTCTATCAATTTTAGTCGTTTGGGTAGTTAAGGTATTGATTATAGCCGTTGAGACCCTCTCTTTCCACCGTAAATGCACTTATGCAGCTTACTGTATCGGTACACGAGGACCCGTATTGATACATGTCTCAAAACAGAAAGAGCCATTGCAAAATTACAATAGGGCATATCGATACACATCTAAGCGTATCGGTACGGGACAAGGATCGTTTCGATATGGGGAACTACCGTATCGATGCAATTTTTCAACTGAGCTCACTAGAAGTTTCCGTATCGATACAACTAGGAGCGTATCGGTACGGGACAACCACCACTTTAAGTTTCAGTTACCTAACAACTGACACCAACGGTCGAAAACATTAAAAGCTTTTCGAATTTAAAATTCCATTAAATCCGTATCGACAGGTGAAACTGTATCGGTACGCTATTCAAACTCCTCCAGTTTTATAGAGGGGGCATATCGATACAGATTCAATATGTTTTGATACGGTGAGGGGCGAATCGAAACACGTCTTTCCAGTAGCCAACTTTGTAAAAATGTATCGATACGGCTGGAAGCGTATCGATACGCCTGGACATTTTTCAATACTTTGGCTTTGGAATACTTAGAAAATATTTGGATTTTGAGTTTTTCAAATTAGATTAAAGCCTTGGTGATTTATAAATCATTTGAGGGACTTAGAAATCTATTTCAAGTTTTCAATTTAATCCTTAACATACTTTGTTATATCAAAACAAACATAAGTTTTACAATCTCCCCCTTTTTGATATAATAAAACCAAAACTTGAAATTTTTGACACTTTGAAAATCGTGGCAAAAATAACTCCCCCTTAATATTAGCTAGGTAAACTTTAAGTTGAAAATCAAAATTTTAAGTGTGAGCTTGTTCCCTCTCCCCCTTTTTGTTAGATCAAAAAAATAGAGACATTGATAAACATAGGCAAAAGACACAAATAATAACCAAGCAACATAATATAGATAATCATTAAGTTCAAAATAAAGATAACATCAACATAAAATCCAAATGACAGAAAATCAAAGCATAGGTTTTAGAATGCAAACTTAATCCTAAAAACATAATCCAAAGTGCATAAATAAATATTCTATGGGACATGAATGATAGACAAAGATAAACTACTATGCATCTCCATCGCCATCTTCATCATCTTCATCGTCCTCATCATGTGCATCATCATCATTCCTCCGAGATTGACGCCACTCATCATGGAAAGTGGTAAGGGATATGTTCATTGAGTTGTGACCGCATTCAAGGGAAGTGAGGCGCATCTCCACATTCTTCATTCGATCTTCAAGGCTTGTAAAGTGTGTGTCAATAGCCGTAAACCCTGAATTCATCACTTGATCCATGGAGGCAATTCCCGTGCGCAAACCCGTGAATTGCTCGTTTAGAAAAGTCATGAGAGCATCCATGGGAGGTGAAGGAGGAGCTTGAGCGGCTTGAGGATTGGCAATTTCTCCCGGAACGGCATCGCTAAGGAGCTCGGATAGACGAAGCCAACTACCATTAAAGTAATGAAACTTTCCCCTTGCAGGAGATCTTTCATCGATAGGATCAGTGAGGGGAGTAGGGTAGTCATGTGAACAATCTATCTCCTTTTTTGTGAAGAAATAACTCAAAGTCGTACCACATGTAAAGGAAGTGACAAGAGTAGTGTGGCGATGTTGCACGAGATAGACAATCTCCGCAAACATAATTCGAGCAAGATTTGGTTGTTGTCTTTGACGGAAGCATCGAATCCAAAAATCATCAACTTGGTGGACAGTGGAGTACTTTCCTCCCGAAGGCCTAATCCACCAAGAAACCATCAAATGTAGGATCCGATCATGAGCATTAAGAGCGGTGACGGAACCTCCCAAGACATGGCCAAGAGCATTCTCATCATCAAGACCTTCATCCTCTAATTTAAACACATCACAAATGGATTGAACATCGATAGTAATCTTTTTACCCATTAGATAAGAATTAACGGCCATAACAACACCCTTTTTATTGGCATCGCACTTGGGATTAGCATAGAAAATCAAGACTAAAGTGCGATTGAAAAAAACCGGGAATTTGTAGAAAATCTATAAATTTCCATTCTTGGAGCAATGGTAAGTAAACAAATTTGAAGCACTCCGAGTTGAGAAAAGGAAATGAAATTACCCTCTCCGGATGGATTTTGTAGTTTTGAAATTGACGAAAATATGTGAGATCTCTGGAGGTCTTGAAGAACTGTTGATAGATAAGAGTGAGGTTCAGGCGAGTACCATCTCCGGCATTAGAACTTTCACCGGCTTCACTAGTACGTGCTCTCTTTTTAGCTGCCATTGACTAGAAAAAAAACAATGTATGCATTAACTTTCTCATTCAACCCATTGAAAAATCAATAATCAAGGTTTTTGTTAAAAAAATTTAGAAACAAAACAAAAAATAAAAGGTTTGAAAAGAAGTTTGTTTTTGAGAAAACAAAACAAAAATTAGAACGAAAATCAAATGAAATAAAAAGAAAAGAGAAATTATTACCTTGATATCGATAGAGAGGAATGGGAGAAGAACTTTGCACCAAATTGATGAAAAGCTTTGAAGAGCTTTGCTTGATTTTGAAAACCCTCAAGAGATTTTGAGTTGTGGTGTGAAAATATGAGGGGTTGAGAGGCTTTTTATAGAGAGAAAACGGCTAGGGTTTTGAAATTGCAATTTTGGTAAAAGTGAAACTCTTTAAATGTCATTAAGAAGATGTATGCGCAATCGTGTATCGATACGCCTGAGGGTGTATCGATACGGGGGTAAAATCATAATTCCCTTGAAACGACCGTTGAAGGTCCGTATCAAAATGAATGCAATTCGTATCGAAATGCTTTTACCTCGTATCGAAAAGGGTTTAACTGTATAGATACCCACTTTAGGCAAAATGCATTCTAAAAAGCTAATACAATATCTGTATCGATACGCAGAAGGCCGTATCGATACCTTATGCCCAGAAATGCATTTTAGACTTTAAGAACAACCAAAGGCTCAATTTTAGCACCTCTTAAATGAATGCAATAGATGAATGAGCAGTTCTAAGCATATTCTAACATAAGAATACTCCCCTAGCTATAAGCATGGATATTTTCAAGAGCAACAACACATAAACATGCAATTTCAAAAATTCAAGCAATTTTAACCTCAAAAAGATTCCTAAAGGGTTAAGGAAGGCTAGTTAGACCTAACTCTCTCCTAAGGGACCAAAAACTCTCTTTATCCAAAGGCTTTGTAAAGATGTCTGCTAGTTGGTTTAAGGTGTCAACGTACTCTATAACAACATCTTCATTAAGGACATGATCTCTAATGAAAAGATGTCTTATCTCTATATGTTTGGTTCTAGAGTGTTGAATGGGATTTTTAGTTAATCATATGGCACTAGTGTTGTCACACTTAAGGGGTATGATTTCAACTTTAATACCAGAATCTCAGAATTGTTGCTTCATCCAAAGGACTTGAGCACAACAACTCCCTCAGGATATGTACTCGGCTTCGGTGGTAGATAGAGCTACACTATTTTGTTTCTTAGAGAGCAAGATATGAGCATAGTACCTTAGAATTGACATGTTCCCGAAGTATTTTTCTTATCGATTTTACACCCCCCATAATCTGCATTTGAATAAGCATGAAGGTTGAAGGTTGAGTCTCTAGGGTACCAAAGACTTAGACAAGAAGTATCTCTTAGGTACCTAAAGATTCTCTTAACGGATATAAGGTGAGACTCTCTAAGACTAGCTTGAAACCTAGCACACAAGCAAACACTAAACAAAATATCCGGTCTACTTGCGGTAAGGTAAAGCAAAGATCCAATCATAGAGCGATAAAGCTTAGAGTCAACACACTTACCTCCTTCATCTTTGTCAAGCTTTGTAGATGAGCTCATTGGTATGGCTTGAGGCTTTGCATTCTCCAAGCCAAACTTCATGAGCATATCCTTGATGTACTTTGCTTGATTGATGATGGTGTCATCCTTCCTTTGCTTGATTTGGAGTCCCAAAAACAATGAGAGCTCCCCCATCATGTTCATCTCGAATTCACCTTGCATTAAGTTAGCAAACTCCTTGCAATGACACTCATTAGTAGATCCAAAAATAATATCATCAACATATATTTGTACTACTAAGATGTCATTTTTATACATTTTTATGAAAACTGTAGTGTCCACCTTACCTTTTTCAAAACCTTTTTCAATAAAAAAAAATTTGAAAGTCTTTCATAGCAAGCTCTAGGAGCTTGTTTTAAACCATAAAGTGCTTTAGTTAGTTTGAAAACATGATTTGGAAATTTTTAATCTTCAAAACCTGGTGGATGTTCCACATACACTTCCTCATTTATAAAACCATTTAAAAATGCACTTTTAACATACATTTAAAAAAGCTTGAAGTCATGATAACATGCATAAGCAAGCAACATCGTAATAGCTTCCATTCTAGCTACGGGTGCATATGTTTCATCAAAATCTATTCCCTCTTCTTAAGTGTAACCTTGAGCAACTAATCTAGCTTTATTTCTCTCAATGTTATCACTCTCATCTAGTTTGTTCCTAAATACCCATTTAGTTCCTATAGTAGATTGATTACTAGACCTTTCAACTAATGTCCAAACATTACTTCTATCAAATTGATTTAACTCTTCTTGCATAACCATAATCCAAAAGTCATCTTTTAATGCTTCTTTAATGTTCTTACGCTCTATGCATGAGATAAAAGCAACATGATCCATGAGCTTAAGAGAAGATCTAGTAGTTACCCTCTTGGATGGATCACCCAAGATTTCACCACCTTTGACATAGTTGTACTCCCTTGGGTAGCTCACTTCCTTTTCCTCAAGAGCCAAGTCCTTCAAAGCTTCAAGAGGTGGATCTTGTGTATCCTCTTCTTTCGTTGGAATCTCATCCTCCTTTGAAGTTTGTCCTCCATCAAAGGCATCAAGGATTCCTACATCATCATCATCACAAGAATCCTTCCTCGGAAGGAGGTTATCATCGAATACAACATGAATAAACTCTTCTACTACTAAAGTTCTCTTATTAAATACACGATAGGCTTTAGAGTTTAAGGAATAACCTAAGAAAATAGATTCATCACTTTTAGCATCAAATTTACCTAAGTTATCTTTTCCATTGTTTAAAACAAAACACTTGCAACTAAATGGATGAAAATAACTAATGTTAGGCATTTTAGATTTTAAAATCTCATATGGTGTTTTCTTTAAAAGTGGCCTAATCATTACTCGGTTTACAATGTAGCAAGTGGTGTTTGTGGCTTCTGCCAAAAAATATTTAGGTAAGTTGTTTTCACAAAGCATGGTTCTAGCCATTTCTTGTAAAGTCATATTTTTCCTCTCAACTACCCCATTTTGTTAAGGAGTTCGAGGAGCCGAAAAATTGTGGCTAATACCATTTTCATTTAAAAACTCTTCAAAACCTAGATTTTGAAATTCGGTTCCACGATCACTTCTAATATGAGAAATTTTAAGTTCAAGATCATTTTGAGTTAATTTTGAAAATGTGATAAATTTTTCTAAAGCCTCATCTTTAGTACTTAAGAATAGAACCCAAGTAAATCTAGAATAGTCATCAACAAGTACAAATGCATACAATTTACCACTCAAGCTCATAGTTCTAATAGGCCCTAATAAATCCATGTGAATAAGTTGTAAACACCTACTTGTAGAAACATCATTAATGGATTTAAAGGATGATTTATGTTGTTTACCCTTAGAGCATGCATCACAAATTTTGTCATTTGAGAACTTAATTTTGGGCAAACCACTAACTAGATCTAGGGAAACTAATTTTTCTAAAACACTAATGCTAGCATGTTCTAGTTTCCTATGCCATAGCCATGCATCATTTTCATTTTGTGCAACAAAACATGCATGGGATGTATGGATGTCATCTAAATGCATCATGTATATGTTACCTATGCGATGACCAATGAGCATTATATTATTTGATTTAATGTCAACAATTTTGCACCCATTTTTATCAAATAAGACTTTAAACTCTTTGTCACATAATTAACTAATGCTCAATAAATTGTGTTTTAGACCATCGACATATAAAACATTTTCAATGAGAATAGTAGAGTGATTACCTATGGGTCCAATACCTTTAATGTGGCCTTTAGAGTTGTCACCAAATGTCACTACTCCTCCACTTCTTGGCTTTAAGTCCATGAATCGACTTTTGTCTCCGATCATGTGCCTCGAGCATCCACTATCAAGGTATCATGAATTTTGACTTTGTACTTCGGCCTTGTAGCAATGCTTCCCCTACAAACAAATATATTAAACTTTGGTTTTTGGTACCCAAATCATTTTGGGTCCACGAGTGTTAGCTCCCAAAAGCTTGGTTCCCGTAGGAATCCAATGTGACATAGCAACAACATTATTAGACTTGACGAGTTCCTTAGGAACCCATACACTTCGAATCTTCTTAGTTCTATTATGTCTATGGAAGCCACTTTGTTTGTAGTTATATGTCTTTCTCCTAGGTTGGTTTGTTTTAGATGATTCACCTTTTTCATGTTTCACATTACCGACATTTTTGAAAGACTCCTTGAGCTTGTTAAGCTTATCCAACACCTTTTGGTGTTCACTATTGCATTGAGAAATAAGATTATTTAGGTCTACATTTTCATCTTGAAAGAATTTAAGTTCATCTTGTAAATCTAAGATCTTTTTCTCAAATTTTAAGTTAGCTTGAGAAAGTGAGTCATTTTTAGCATTTAATTCGGAAATAATCTTTTTATTTCTTAAAACCGACTCTTTACACTTCTCAACTAACTCATCATAAATCTCTTGTAACTCATCATAAGCATCATGCAATTCATCAAATGTAAAATCAAAATATTATGAGTTAGAGGTTACCATGGAGGAATCCTCCTCAAGTTCCATGAGGCAAAGGTTGGCCACTTCGTGTTCCTCATCCTCGGATGACTCCTCGTCACTCCAAGTAACAAGCTTGGCTTTGAGCTTCATCTTCTTCTCAAAGTCCTTCTTCTTGAGTTGAGGGCACTCCGAACGAATTTCACCGGGTTTTTTGCACTCAAGGCAAATGATTTGATCCCTCTCTTCTTCTTTGTTTTTGGTTTTGAAGTCCATTTTTCGTTTAATCTTCCTTCTTCGGTTGGACCTCATAAACCGTGAGAACGTTTTGGCTATCATAGTCAATTCTTCTAAGTCATCCTCCTCACTAGAAGTGTTCTCCTCATGTAGTGAAGCTTTGAGAGCTACTCCTATCTTCTTCGTCTTCTTTTCTACCTCTAGCTTCTCCACTCTTCTCTCTTCCTTTTTCTTTCCATCTTCTCTTCCTTGCTTCATTATCTCATGAGTTAGGAGGGAACCCACTAGCTCATCAAGCTTGAGTGTCTTCAAATTTTTGGCCTCAATGATGGTGGTTCTCTTCCCATCCCAAGACTCGGGAAGTGAGTTGAGTAGCTTCCGGACTAGTTTGTCTTTTGGGATTATTTCTCCAAAACCTTTTAGCCCGTTGACGATTGTTGAGAAACGATCAAACATCTTTGACACGGTTTCGTCGGGCTCCATTTTGAAATTATCATGGCTAAGATTGAGAATTCCAATCTTTGTCTCCTTCACATCACTTGTTCCTTCATAGGTGGTCTCTAGTGTATCCCACACTTCCTTAGCACATTCAATGGAGGAAACTTTGGAGTAGATGTCGAGACCGAAAGAGCAAAACAACATGTGAAGCGCTTTATCATTGATTTGAATCTTCTTTCTCTCTTCTTCACTCATCTCAATTTTCTTCTTTAGCATCAATCTTCCTTCGTCATCTCTCTTCATTGGAATATAGGGACCATCTTCAATGGCATCCCAAACTAGATAATTGTTGGATTTGATGAAGAGGTGAATCCGGTTCTTCCAAAAGGGTAGTTATCACCATTGAAGGAAGGCAGTTTAGTTGTTGATTGAGACTCGTACATGCTTGACCCGGAGGTAGATGTCGTGGCTTGATTTTTGGATGATCACACTCTTCCTAGGAACTCCTCTTGTGGTTGTTAATCCTTCAAAGAGGTAGGCTTTGATACCAATTGTTGAGTGGATCAATGGATTGATCAAAGCCAAGAGGGGGTGAATTGGGTTTTTAAAAATTGTTGGAGTAAATAGAAAGACTAAAAATGAAGAACAAGGAATTTTAGAGTGGTTCAAGTTCCAAATGAACTCTACATCCACTACCTTAGCTACCACAAAGGATTTTCAACAATCCACTAATTTGTTCTTCTCCTTTTCAAGGCTTAGGAGGTAACCTTTACACAACCGGTCAAATATTCTACCCAAAATTTGACCAAACCCTCACAAGAGTACAAAGAAGAATTAAAGGCAAGAAGTATATCTCTCAATACAAGATTGCCCCTTTAAGTACAAACACTTAACCCAAATTTGATAAAAATATCAGAATTGAACACTACATAATTTGAGGTTTACAAGAGATTGGAAAATAAGCACTTTGAGCTTGGATTTTTGCTAAGATGTTTATCTTTGATGCAATAGTTGTTGCTGGTCTTCAATTGGCTTCAATTTATACCTTCTCTATCAATTATAGCCGTTTGGGTGGTTAGGGTAATGATTACAGCCGTTGGAACCCTCTCTTTCCACCATAAATGCACTTTACAACTTACCGTATCGGTACACGAGGACCCATATTGATACATGTCTCAAAACAGAAAGAGCCGTTGCACAATAACAAGAGGGTGTATCGATACGCATCTAAGCGTATCGGTACGGAACAAGGATCATTTCGATATGGGGAACAACCGTATCGATGCAATTTTTCAACTGAGCTCACTGGAAGTTTCCGTATCGATACGACTAGGAGCGTATCGGTACTGGACAACCACCGCTTTAAATTTCAGTTAGCTAACAAATGACACCAACGGTCGAAAACATTAAAAAATTTTTGAATTTAAAATTCAATTAAATCCATATCGACGGGTGAAACCGTATCGATACGCTATTCAAACTCCTCCAGTTTTACAGAGGGGGCATATCGATACAGATTCAATCTGTTTCGATACGGAGAGGGGCGTATCGAAATGTGTCTTTCCAGTAGCCAACTTTGTAAAATAAGGTATCGATAAGGCTGGAAGCGTATCGATACGACTGGACATTTTTCAATACTTTGGCTTTGGAATATTTAGAAAATATTTGGAGTTTGAGTTTTTCAAATTAGATTAAAGCCTTGGGGATTTATAAATCATTTGAGGGACTTAGAAATCTATTTCAAGATTTCAATTTAATCCTTAACATACTTTGTTATATCAAAATCAAACATAGGTTTTACAGTGTACCGAATACTCCATCTAAGTACCCTAGCGATTGAAGGAAAGAGTATGGTGTCCCGTCTCTCGTTAGTAGGGTTATACATCTACCGATGAGTGGTGTTAAGGGGTTTATACGGTGTACCAAATACTTTACCACGGGTGTCACAACGGTGGAAGGTAGCTCACGTGTGTGAACCTTGAGATGCCGGTGAGAATGTATGAAGTGTTGGGACAACACATGTGAATCCGTGTATCCGATGTGGTTTTGAGAAATGAGCATGTTGATGATCACTACTAAGCCAATATAATTAATGATGTGTTATGATATGTTTTATGATGCATAAAATGAAAATGCATGTTTTACTCTTTAAGTTTTGCATATGGTAGATATGCATGGGAAGGGTTAAGTTGAATGTTATCAATGGGTTTTGTTGTTGGATTCAAAACACATGATGCTTGATGTTTAGCATGTTTTTTTAATTGAGGAAAGTACATGGTTTTTAAAAAGAGACATGATGGTTTTTAAATGATGTTTTAGCAAATTGAAATGATATTTCAACGTGGACATGAAAATGATTTTAATGCATTGATGGTGTTTTACTTATGAGCCTCCTCACTAATCCTTTGGTGCTTACGCTCTTATTTGTCCATCAATGCAGATAATTGATGTTTTGGACGTAACAAGAGACACGGGGTTCCAAGAGACTTCACTTAAGAATGTATGTTTCGGTTTAGACTAAAGTAATAAGGGCAATATGGGATCCGTTGAATTGTTGGGAGATTTATGTAAACTCCCTTTTGAGCAAGTTTGGTTTTGTTGTTTTAGTCTTGTAAATAGCCATTGGTATATGGTATATGCTTTACTTTGCATTTTGTTATCTTGCTTGGTTTGATAATAGGTTGAATGCCTATATTTTACCTTTGATGCAAATGCTCATTTTATGTTGATGGACTTCCCATGAATGTTTGAGGATTAATGCTTATATATGTTGTATGCATGTTGGAAGCATGTTGGATTGTTTTAGATTGGATTAAAGTGTGAAAAACCAGCAAAAAGTTTTATTACATGCCCAGGTGTTTCGGTACACCTAAGCCTGTACCGAAATAGTGTGCCTGAATTGGCCTAGGGGTTTCAAAACAGGGAGGGGGCTTCGGTACATTTGGCTACTGGAATACCCTGTTCCGAAACACCTTTGAGGGTGTTTCAATACGACCCCGAGCTTCGAGACGCTTGACCCTATTCTGATACGGGTCGATACAGCGCAACCTGTACCGAAATACCCAGCTTTTAAGTTAGTTATTGGAATCTTCTGAAGTTCTATTTCATTACGTTTTGGTCCCTAAATGTTTCAGATGCAGTTAAATGAGTTTGGGTGATTGTTTTGAGTTGAGATTTGAGAGAGATGCATGTAATGTGATTAATTAAAGTATGACAAATTAGAAAGCGAAGAAGTCCATGGAATTTGGTAAAATTATAAAATCGTCCCTAAAATTTGTTTGCATGCAATTGAGTCCCCAATTGTTGTCTGATTAAGTTGCAAATCGTTCCGCTCTGATGTTTATCACATAGGATAATAATGAGAATCTAGAAAAGACAAACTAAAAAATAAGGTCGTTTATTGAGGTAAACCTCCCGGTTTACTTCAATATTCCCCGTGTGATCCATTCGGTTCGGTCTTTCGCCCAGACCGGGTCGAGGGGGTTACATTTGGTGGTATTAGAGCCAGGTTTCAAAAGAATGGAATGATGGTAAGTCTTTGGTAAGTTGATGTGATGTGTTATCAAGTGAATGATGACATTTTCTCTGGACGGTGATTGTTATAATCAAGTTATTGATGAATAATTGATATTGATGTCAAGTACGATGGTTGTGATGTATGTGTAAATTGTAATAAACATGATGATGTTATGGGTTGAATCTGATTGATTTCTATGCACGATGCTTGTGATACGTATGTTGTATGCCTTATGCTATGCTTGGGGAAAACTGAGATACCAATTTTCTTATTATTATAGTTAAAATGTTTTAAATTGAATTGGAAGTCTTGGATCCTTGCTTGAAGATGGCTTGATTTCTTTGGTTTGTTTTATTTATCATGCCTTAATTATAATAGCACAATGGGACCGGGGAGAGAGTTATGTTCGGGTACGATTGCTGCTGCTGGAGAGCAAGGAAATCAGGAGAACGAGGTTCTTCCTGGTGGAAATTAACTCTTTCACCGCCTCCACTCGGGGGTTAGGAGCAAGGGTAGCGTGAGCAAGCTGGGCCTATGTTGGGTGATTTGACGCCTCTAGTTCAGGCGATGACTAGAGCATTCCAGGCTGATGTTGCTGGAGTGCAAGTGCAAGCACCTACTGCTGGGCAATTGGGATTGTCGTTAGAAATCTTGCATAGTTTGGGCGGAGTTGAGTATCATGGTTTGTCGCCTGACAAATACGAGGCTTGGATGGACAGTACGATCCAGATTTTGGATCAAATGGGGTGCAATGATTCACGTAAGCTGGGGGGAGCTGTTTCGTTGTTGCAAGGTGATGCTTACAGTTGGTGGATGACTGTAACTACGACTATGGAGCCCAATGAGGTGGATTGGGAGTTCTTCGAAGCTGCATTTAAGAAGAAGGATCTAGGAGTTAGATACATGGAAGACAAGAAACACCAGTTTATATCTATGGTTCAGGGTAGTATGACTGTGGCTGAGTAAGAGGTGTAGTTTGTTCGTTTGAGCCGGTATGCTCCTAAGTTGGTACCAAGTGATGGGCATCGTTGCGACTGTTTCCGTTATGGATTGGTGCAAGAAGTGAAGACTTTCATGTTGGCCTCTAATTACACAGATTTTGATGTGTTGCTTATGCGAGTTAAGGATATCCAACAAAGTTTTGTCGTGTCCTCTCACGTAGGTGGTTCTAGCTTGGGTAAGAGAGTTGTGGATTCTATTCCTAGTGGTGGACACTTTAAGAGTCATCGTGATCATAGGTATCGGCCTGAGCTGAGGCGAGGTAATGTTGGGCGTGGTGTGCCAGTCCAAGGTAACAGGGTGAGATATGAGCAAAATGTCTGTTGGGTTTGTGGATCGCGCGAGCATTTAGGGCGGAACTGTCCTCGTTTAGTTCGTGAGGGACATGCTCCTACGGCTATGGCAACTAACTCTTGTTAGAGTTGTGGATCGGCTGATCATCTGAGGCGTGATTGTCCATTGTTGGCTGGAGGTGGTCAGGGTAGAGCACTTGTTGGTTCACCTCAGCAAGTTTGTTGGCGCGGTCGTGGTAACATCCAGTGCATGGAGGATGGCCAGAGAACTGTAGCACATGTTGTGGTTGTTCAACCTGAGGGCGGTGGTCCTGCGAGGGTGTACGCACATCGCGAGGGACGCAATGACACCGATGTTATTGCAGGTACTTTCACTTTGCAATCCTTATCATTGTTATCTTTGATTGATTCTGGTTCTACGCATTCTTA
This sequence comes from Hibiscus tridactylites, assembly GCA_958450335.1. Taxonomy (NCBI): domain Eukaryota; kingdom Viridiplantae; phylum Streptophyta; class Magnoliopsida; order Malvales; family Malvaceae; genus Hibiscus; species Hibiscus tridactylites. The sequence continues at coordinate 43,121,134 of OY288286.1, forward strand.
TATCTTGAGTGAGCATGCACATTTGCTAGTTATCGTTGTTGAGATGATAGATGTGGGAATACAAGTAACTAGTTCCTTTGGTGAAACTGTTGTCACGAAAAGGTTGCATAAGAGATGTTGTTTATCTCTTCAAGGTCATGTGTTTGTAGTTGATTTAATGGGGTTACCTTTCTATGGTTTTGATATAATCCTTGGGATGGATTGGTTGATCTAACATAGAGTTGTGGTCGATTTTGATGCTATGCGAGTTATCTTTAAACGTGCTTATGATTACGAAGTGGTAATCGTGGGTGAGAATATGAAATTCTTGTCCAATGCTATTTAAGCTCTTGGAGTGAGTTATTTGATAAAGTTGGGTTGTGAAGCTTTCTTAGCTTATTTGATGAATCCATGATCGAAGGAAGCGCGTGTACAAGAAATATGTACGGTATGTAAGTTTTCGAGTGTATTTTTGGAAGAGTTGCATGGGTTGCCGCCGAATAGAGAGGTTGAGTTTGGAATATAGTTTTATTAAAATACGACTCTAGTGCCTATTGCTCCCTATCAAATGGCTCCAAAAGAGTAGAAGGAGTTGAAGACGCAACTTTAGAAGTTGCTAGATCGAGGGTTCATTAGGCCTAGTATTTCACCTTGGGGTGCACCGGTCTTGTTTGTGAAGAAGAAAGATGGCACAATGCGTATGTGTATAGATTATCGGCAACTGAACAACTTGACGATTCAGAATAAGTATCCTTTGCCAAGGATTGATGATTTGTTTGATCAATTTCGAGGTGCTTCAGTGTTTTCTAAAATTAATTTGATATCAAGATATTATCAGTTGAAGGTAAAGGATGTGGATGTGCATAAGACAACTTTTCGTACAAGATACAAGCATTATGAGTTCTTGGTGATGCCGTTTGGCTTAACTAATGCACCAACTGCATTCATGGATATGATGAATCGTGTGTTCCATGAGTTTTTTTATCAGTTTGTGGTTGTGTTTATTGACGATAATCTCGTATACTCACGTACCGGGGAAGATCATGATAAGCATTTGCGGATTGTGTTGCAAGTTTTAGACTTGATAGGCCCGATTTCCTTCAACTGAAATGGATTATCAAGTGGTGGAGATGTTGGATTTTTGAGTTATTGAGGTGTGGAAGCTAAAAGATAAAAGACACGATAATTTAGAGTGGTTCGACCTTCTAACAAGAACCTAGATCCACTACCTTAGCTTCCCACTAAGGATTTCACAACCAATTCACTAATTGATTCGTGCCCTTTTCATGGATGAGGAGGAAACCCTTAGAACGATCAAAATTTTCTAACCCAAAGCTTGATCAAACCCTCTCTACAAGAGATAAAGATAAGAAAACTAAAATCCCTCTTACAAGGTTGATGTTTGGACACTAAAGCACTCACCCAAACCTAAACACTTGAGCATATTTGACAATTTAGGCTCACAAGTGTTGTCTATACAAAAAATGAATAATTAAAGTCCTAAGACAAATTTCTCATCATATGGTTGTTGACAATTGAAGCATTAGTCTTCCCTTGATGCTTGGAGGTCCCTTTTATACTCTCAATTGAGTTTGTAGCCGTTGAGGACCGTTGGGATTGAATTAGACCCGTTGGAGCCTTTATTTCCCACCATAAATGCAGTTCTGGTGATGTCTGCTTCGATCCACGGGTAGCTGTATCGAAAAGCCCTTCTTCAGAACCAGCCGTTGGAGTTGAATGATTCATGTCGTACCGAAACACCTGAGGGTGTATCGAAAAGCTTTGTGTTGTATCGAAATGTTTTGCAATTCAAATGACCGTTGCGGGTTTTAGCCGTAGGGTGTCTGCCACGTAGGCGTATCAAAACACAAAAAGGTGTTCTGAAACAATGCCTATCTGTATCAAAACAAGTAAGCCCTGTATCGAAACGAGTTTTGGCAGTTTCAAAACGTATCCATAGAGATAATTTTTGTATCGAAATAGGTACATTAAAAGCACTAGTTTGGCTACTTAAAAACGTTTCAAACATTGCCAAAACCTTTAGAAAAACACCTCAAACTTATTTTCAAGTTGTTTTGACTAAAAGCATGTTTTAAATTCTTTTCAATTTAGTCTGAAACATTTATCAATTATTATATCAAAACATATATTTCTACAATCTCCCCCTTTTGATATAATAAAACCAACATGAAAAATTGTTTGGGATTCACCCCCTTAGTATTAAAAATTTTTGAATAAGAGATTTTAATAATTAAATGAAGGTAGAGCTCCCCCTTATTCACTTGAAAAATAAAATTTTCAAACAATTTCTCCCTTTTTTGTTATAAAAAAAGAATTTAAAAGACATTAAGCTCAAAATAACATAGGAGGTTTAAATTTTTTGACACAATTAAAAACTTTAGTTTTAAAATTGGCTCCCCCTTACTCAAAGCATCAAATATTGTTAGTCCAACAATGTGATAATCTAGTTGTTTTTGTTTGATACCAATTGTTAGGCTTGATAGGCTCGATTCCCTTCAACCAAAATGGATTACCAAGTGGTGGAGAAGTTGGATTTTTGGGTGATTGAGGTGTGGAAGCTAAAAGATAAAAGACACGATAATTTAGAGTGGTTCGGCCTTCTAACAAGCACTTGCATCCACTACCTTAGCTTCCCACTAAAGATTTCACAACTAATTCAGTAATTGATTCGTCCCCTTTTCTTGGATGAGGAAGAAACCCTTACAACGATCAAAGCTTGATCAAACCCTTTATACAAGAGATAAAGATAAGAAAACTAAAATCCCTCTTACAAGGTTGATGTTTGCACACTAATGAACTCACCCAAACCTAAATACTTGGGAAAATTTGACAATTTAGGCTCACAAGTGTTATGTATACAAACAATGCATAATTAAAGCCCTAAGAAAAATTTCTCATCCTATGGTTGTTGATAATTGAAACGTTAGTCTTCCCTTGATGCTTGGAGGTCCCTTTTTATACTCCCAATTGAGTTTGTAGCCGTTGAAGACCGTTGGGATTGAATTAGAGTCCTTGGAGCCTTTATTTCCCATCATAAATGCAGTTCTAGTGATGTCTGTTTCGATAAACGAGTAGATGTATCGAAACACCCTTCTTCAAAACTAGCCGTTGGAGTCTGATACTGCATGTCGTACCAAAACACCTTGAACCGTATCGATACGCCTGTATCGAAACGCTTTGTGTTGTGTTGAAATGTTTTGCAATTCAAATGACCGTTGGGAAATAGCTGTTAGGGGTTTTAGTCATTGTGGTGTCTGCCACGTAGGCATATCGAAACATGAAAGGGTGTTTTGAAACAACCCCTATCCGTATCAAAAAGGGTAAGCCCTCTATCAAAATGGGTTTTGGCAGTTTCAAAACGTATCAATACAGATAATGCCTGTATCGAAATAGATACATTAAAAGCACTTGTTTGGCTACTTAAAAACGTATCAAACATTGCCAAAACCTTTAAAAAACACTTCAAACTTATTTTCAAGTTGTTTTGACTAAAAGTATGTTTTAAGTTATTTTCAATTTAGTCCAAAACATTTTAAAATTTTATATCAAAACATATATTTCTACAATCTCCCCATTTTTGATATAATAAAACCAACTTGAAAAATTCTTTGGGATTCTCCCCTTTCGTATTTAAAAATTTAAATAAGAGATTTTAATAATTAAATGATGTTAAATCTCCCCCTTATTCACTCGAAAAATCAAATTTTCAAATCATTTCTCCCCCCATTTTTAAATAAAATAGAATTTAAAAGACATTAAGCTCAAAATAACATAGGAGGTTTAAATTTTTTCACACAATTAAAAACTTTGGTTTTAAAATTGGCTCCTCCTTACTCAAAGCATCAAATATTGTTAGTCCAACAATATGATAATCTAGTTGTTTTTGTTAGATACAAATTGTTAGGCTTGATAGGCTCGATTTCCTTCAACCGAAACAGATTATCAAGTGGTGGAGAAGTTGGATTTTTGGGTGATTGGGGTGTGAAAGCTAAAAGATAAAAGACACGATAATGTAGAGTGGCTCGGCCTTCTAACAAGAACCTACATCAACCACCTTAGCTTCCCACTAAGATTTCACAACCAAATCACTAATTGATTCGTCCCCTTTTCTTTGATGAGGAGGAAACCCTTACAACGATCAAAGCTTTCTAACCCAAAGCTTGATCAAACCCTCTCTACAAGAGGTAAAGGTCAACAAACTAAAATCCCTCTTACAAGGTTGAAATTTGCACACTAAAGAACTAACCCAAACCTAAACATTTGAGCAATCTGACAATTTAGGCTCACAAGTGTTGTCTATACAAACAATGAATAATTAAAGCCCTAAGACAAAATTTTCATTATATGGTTGTTGACAATTGAAACATTAGTCTTCCCTTGATGCTTAGAAGTCCCCTTTTATACTACCATTTGAGTTTGTAGCCGTTGAGGACCATTGGGATTGAATTAGAGTCATTGCAGCCTTTATTTCCCACCATAAATGCAGTTCTGATGATGTTTGTTTCGATACACGGGTAGCTGTATTGAAACGCCCTTCTTCAGAACTAGTCGTTAGAGCCTTATACTGCATGACATACCAAAACACTTGGGACCGTATCGATTCGCCTGTATCAAAACGCTTTGTGCTTTATCGAAATGTTCTGCAATTCAAATGACCAATGAGAAATAGCCGTTGAGGTGTCTGCCACGTAAGCATATCGAAACACCAAAGGAATTTTCAAAACAACCTTTATCCGTATCAAAACAGGTAAGCCTTGTATCGAAACGTGTTTTGCAGTTTCAAAACATATCGATACAGATAATGCCTGTATCGAAACAGGTACATTAAAAGCACTGGTTTGACTACTTAAAAACGTTTCAAACTTTTCCAAAACCATTATAAAAACACCTTAAACTTATATTCAAGTTGTTTTAATTAAAAGAATGTTTTAAATTATTTTTAGTTTAGTCCAAAACATTTTTAAATTATTATATCAAAACATATATTTCTACAATCTCCCCCTTTTTGATATAATAAAACCAACTTGAAAATTTGTTTGGGATTCTCCCCCTTAATATTTAAATTTTGAATAAGAGATTTTAATAATTAAATGAAGTTAAAGCTCCCCCTTATTCACTTGAAAAATCAATTTTTCAAAACATTTCTTCCCTTTTTTGTTATATCAAAAATAATTTAAAAGACATTAAGCTAAAAATAACATAGGAGGTTTAAATTTTTTTACACAATTAAAAACATTGGTTTTAAAATTGGCTCCCCCAAAGCATCAAATATTGTTAGTCCAACATTTCATAATCTAGTTGTTTTTGTTTGATACCAATTGTTAGGCTTGAAAGGCTCGATTTCCTTCAACTAAAATGGATTACCAAGTGGTGGAGAAGTTGGATTTTTGGGTAATTGAGGTGTGGAAGTTAAAAGATAAAAAAACACGATAATTTAGAGTGTTTTGACCTTCTAACAAGCACCTACATCCACTACCTTAGATTACCACTAAGAATTTAACAACAAATTCACTAATTGATTCGTCACCTTTTCTTGGATGAGGAGGAAACCCTTACAACGATTAAAGCTTTCTAACCCAAAGCTTGATCAAACCCTCTCTACAAGAGATAAAGATAAGCAAACTAAAATCACTCTTACAAGGTTGATGTTTGCACATTAAAGCAGTCACCCAAACCTAAACACTTGAGAAAATCTGACAATTTAGGCTCACATGTATTGTCTATACAAAAAATCAATAATTAAAGCCCTAAGACAAATTTCTCATCATATGGTTGTTGACAATTGAAGCATTAGTCTTCCCTTGATACTTGGAGGTCCCTTTTTATACTCCCAATTGAGTTTGTTGCCGTTGAGGACTGTTGGGATTGAATAAGAGCCGTTGGAGCCTTTATTTCTCACTATAAATGCAGTTTTTGTGATCTCTATTTCGTTACACGGGTAGCTATATCGAATCGCTTTTCTTTAGAACTAACCGTTGGAGTCTGATATTGCACGCCGTACGGAAACACCTGGGGCGGAATCGATACGCCTGTATCGAAATGCTTTGTGTTGTATTGAAATGTTCTACAATTCAAATTACTGTTTGGAAATAGCCGTTGAGGGTTTTAGCGGTTGGGGTGTCTGCCGCGTAGGCGTATCGAAACACCAAAAGGTGTTTCGAAACAACCCCTATCCGTATCAAAACAGGTAAGCCCTGTATCGAAACGGGTTTTGGCAGTTTCAAAACGTATCGATATAGATAATGCCTATATCAAAACAGGTACATTAAAAGCACTTCTTTGGCTACTTGAAAACGTTTCAAACATTGCAAAAACTTTACAGAAACACCTTAGACTTATATTCAAGTTGTTTTGACTAAATGTATGTTTTAAATTCTTTTTAATTTAGTCCAAAAAAATTTTAAATTACTATATCAAAACATATATTTCTACAATCTCCCCCTTTTTGATATAATAAAACCAACTTGAAAAATTGTTTGAGATTCTCCCTCTTAGTATTTAAAAATTTGAATAAGTCATTTTAATAATTAAATGAAGTTAAAGATCCCCTTATTCACATGAAAAATCAATTTTTCAAACCATTTCTCCCCCATTTTGTTATTTCAAAATTAATTTAAAAGACATTAAGCTCAAAATAACATAGGATGTTTAATATTTTTGACACAATTAAATTATTTAGTTTTAAAATTGGCTCCCACTTACTCAAAGCATCAAATAGTTTTAGTCTAAAATTATGATAATCTACTTGTTTTTGTTTGATACCAATTGTTAGGCTTGATAGGCTCAATTTCCTTCAACCGAAATGGATTACCAAGTGGTGGAGAAGTTGGATTTTTGGGTGATTGAGGTGTGGAAGCTAAAAGATAAAAGACACGATAATTTAGAGTGATTCGACACTCTAACAAGCACATACATCCACTACCTTAGCTTCACACTAAGGATTTCACAACCAATTCACTAATTGATTCATTCTCTTTTCTTGGATGAGGAGAAAACCCTTAGAACGATCAAAGCTTGATCAAACCCTCTCTAAAAGAGATAAAGACAAGAAAACTAAAATCCTTCTTACAAGGTTGATGTTTGCACACTAAAGCACTCACCCAAACTTAAACACTTGAGCAAATTTGACAATTTAAGCTCACAAGTGTTGTCTATGCAAACAATGAATAATTAAAGACCTAAGACAAATTTCTCATCATATGGTTGTTGACAATCGAAGCACTAGTCTTCCCTTGATGCTTGGACGTCCCTTTTTATGCTCTCAGTTGATTTTCTAGTCGTTGGGGATCGTTGGGATTGAATTAAAGCCGTTGGAGCCTTTATTTCCCACCATAAATGTAGTTCTGGTGATGTCTGTTTCGATACACTAGTAGCTGTATCGAAGTGCCCTTCTTCAGAACTAGCCGTTGGAGTCTAATGCTGCATGTCGTACCGAAACACTTGGGGCCATATCGATACACTTTGTGTTGTATCGAAATGTTCTGCAATTCATATGACCGTTGGGAAATAGCCGTTGGGTGTTTTAGTCGATGGGGTGTCTGCCACGTTGGCGTATCGAATCACCAAAGGGTATTTCGAAACAACCCATATCCGTGTCAAAACAGGTAAGCCCTGTATCGAAACGGGTTTTTGGAAGTTTCAAAGCGTATCGATACAAATAATTCCTGTATCGAAACATATACATTAAAAGCACTGGTTTTCTACTTAAAAACGTTTCAAACATTGCCAAAACCTTTTGAAAAACACCTCAATTTTTTTTTCAAGTTGTTTTGACCAAAAGCATGTTTTAAAATCTTTTCAATTTAGTCCAAAACATTTTTCAATTATTATATCAAAACATTTATTTCTACAATCTCCCCCTTTTGGGTGATTGAGGTGTGGAAGCTAAAAGATAAAATACACGGTAATTTAGAGTGGTTGAGCCTTCTAACAAGCACCTACATCCTCTACCTTAGCTTCCCACTAAGGATTTCACAACCAATTCACTAATTGATTTGTCCCTTTTTCTTGGATGAGGAGGAAACCCTTACAACGATCAAAGTTTTCTAACCCAAAGCTTGATCAAACCCTATCTACAAGAGATAAAGATAAGTAAACTAAAATCCCTCTTACAATGTTGATGTTATCACATTAAAGCACTCGCCCAAACCGAAACACTTGAGAAAATTTGACAATTTAGGCTCACAAGTGTTGTCGATACAAACAATGAATAATTAAAGCCATAAGACAAATTTTTCACCATATGGTTGTTGATAATTGAAGCATTAGTCTTCCCTTGATGCTTGGAGGTCCCTTTTTATACTCTCAATTGAGTTTGTAGTCGTTGAAGACCGTTGGGATTGAACTAGAGCTGTTGGAGCCTTTATTTCTCACCATAAACGAAGATATGGTGATGTCTGTTTCGATACATGGGTAGCTGTATCGAAAAGCCCTTCTTCCAAACTAGCTGTTGGAGTCTGATGCTGCATGACGTACTAAAACACCTGGGGCCGTATCGATATGCCCGTATCGAAACGCTTTGTGCTGTATCGAAATGTTTTGCAATTTAATTGACCGTTGGAAAATAGTCGTTGGGGGTTTTAGCCGTTGGGGTGTTGCTACGTAGGCGTATCGAAACACCAAAGGGTGTTACGAAACAACCCCTATACCTACCAAAATTGGTAAGCATTGTATCGAAATGGGTTTTGGTAGTTTAAAAACTTATCGATACAGATAATGCCTATATAGAAACAGGTACATTAAAAGCACTGGTATGGCTACTTAAAAATGTTTCAAACATTGCCAAAACCTTTATAAAAAATGCCTCAAACTTAATTTCAAGTTGTTTTTGACTAAAAGAATGTTTTAAATTCTTTTCAATTTAGTCCAAAACATTTTTCAGTTATTATATCAAAACATATATTTCTACAATCTCCCCTTTTTCATATAATAAAACCAACTTGAAAAATTGTTTGGGATTCTCCCCCTTAGTATTTAAAAATTTGAATAATAGATTTTAATAATTAAATGAAGTTATAGCTCCCCCTTTTTCACTTGAAAAATCAATTTTTAAAACCATTTCTCCCCCTTTTTGTTATATAAAAAAGAATTTAAAAGACATTAAGCTCAAAATAACTTTGAAGGTTTAAAATTTTTGTCACAATTACAAATTTTGGTTTCAAAATTACCCCCCTTACTCAAAGCATCAAATATTGTTAGTCTAACAATATGATAAACTAGTTGTTTTTATTTGATACCAATTGTTAAGCTTGATAGGCTCGATTTCCTTCAACCAAAACGGATTACCAAGTGGTGGAGAAGTTGGATTTTTGGATGATTGAGGTGTGGAAGCTAAAAGATAAAAGACACGATAATTTAGAGTGGTTCGACCTCTTAACAAGCACCTACATTCACTACCTTAGCTTCTCACTAAGGATTTCACAACCAATTCATTAATTGATTCGTCCCCTTTTCTTGGATGAGGAGGAAATCATTACAACGATCAAAGCTTTCTAACCCAAAGCTTGATCAAACCCTCTCCACAAGAGATAAAGATAAGCAAACTAAAATCTCTCTTACAAGGTTGTTGTTTGTACACTAAAGCACTCACCCTAACACAAACACATGAGAAAATTTGACAATTTAGGCTCACAAGTGTTGTCTATGGAAACATTGAATAATTAAAGCCCTAAGACAAATTTCTCATCAAATGTTTGTTGACAATTGAAGCATTAGTCTTCCCTTGATGCTTGGAGGTCCCTTTTATACTCACAATTGAGTTTGTAGCCGTTGAGGACCGTTGGGATTGAATTAGAGCCGTTGGAGCCTTTATTTCCCACCATAAATACAGTTCTGCTGATGTCTATTTTGATACACAGGTAGCTGTATCAAAACACCCTTCTTCAGAACTAGTTGCTGGAGGCTGATGCATCATGTTGTATCGATACACTTGGGGTCGTATCGAAACGCATGTATCAAAACACTTTGTGTTGTATCGAAACATCATGCAATTCAAATGATCGTTGGGAAATAGCCATTGAGGGTTTTAGCTGTTAGGGTGTCTACCACGTAGGCGTATCCAAACACCAAAGGGCATTTCGAAAAAACCCCTATCTATATCGAAATAGGTAAGCCATGTATCAAAACGGGTTTTGGCAGTTTCAAAACATATTGATACAGGTAATGCATGTATCGAAACTGGTGCAATAAAAGCACTAATTTGGCTACTTAAAAACGTTTCAAACATTTCCAAAACCTTTAGAAAAGCACCTCAAACTTATTTTCAAGTTGTTTTGTCTAAAAGCATATTTTAAATTCTTTTCAATTTAGTCCAAAACATTTTTCAATTATTATATCAAAACATATATTCCTACAGCAAGTGTTGTTGGGAAATTGACTTTATGCCAAGTTGAGTAAGTGTGAGTTTTGGCTCAGGGATGTTGTCTTTCTTGGACATGTGGTATCGGCCGAAGGTATTCGGGTTGATCCACATAAGATTGAGGTGGTGATGAATTGGAATACGCCTAAGTTGGTGGCAGAAGTTTGTTGTTTCCATGGTTTGGCAGGTTACTATCGAAAGTTTGTGGATGGTTTTTCTAAGATTGCTGCTCCGTTAACCAAGTTGTTGCAAAAGAATGTTCGTTTTTAGTGGAAGGATGCTAGACACGAAGCTTTTGAGAGGTTGAAGGAAGCTTTGATGCAAGCTCCTGTGTTGATTCAACCTTAATCGGGTAAGGAGTTTTTAGTTTATAGTGATGCATCGTATGTTGGTTTAAGATGTGTGTTGATGCAAGGTGGGAAGGTTATGGAGTATGCATCTAGACAATTGAAGGTGCACGAGCGCAACTATTCTACTCATGATCTAGAACTTGTTGCAGTTGTGTTTGCTTTAAAGAATTGGAGGCATTACCATTAAGGTGAGAAGTGTGTGGTTTATACGGATCATAAGAGTTTTAAATATCTAATGTCTTAGAAAGTGTTAAATCTTAGGCAACGAAGATTGTTGGAGTTTCTTAAAGATTACGGTTTGACGATAGAGTATCACCCTGGAAAGGTTAATGTTGTAGCGGATGCCTTGAGTAGGAAGGGGGTTATAGAATTGAGAGAGATGTTTTCTCGGTTGAGTATATCGCGTGATGGTGGATTGATAGCTGAGTTACAAGTGAAACCTTTCTTGGTTAAGTTGATTAAAGATAAGTAATTGCTTGATGATTCATTAGTGCCTCATATTCAGGATATAGCGGACGGTAATGCAACATACTTTTGTTTCAATGATGATGGTGGTTTGTGCTTTAAAAGTATAATAGTTGTGCCGGAAGATGTTGAGCTGAGGTGCACTATCTTGACTGAGTCTCCTAGCAGTCCTTTTTCTATGTATCATGGGTTGAAGGATGAGTACTATTGGGATGGGTTAAAGAGTGATGTTGCTAAATTTGTGAGTAAGTGTATGGTTTGTCAGCGCGTGAAAGCTGAGCATCAATTTCCTTCCGGCCTGTTGCAACCTTTGAAGATACCAGAGTGGAAACGGTAGAGGATTACGATGGATTTCGTGTCTGATTTGCCTTTGACCCCGGCAAAGAAGAACTCTATTTGGGTGATTGTGGGTTGTCTTATGAAGTGTGCGCATTTCATAGCTGTGCATACTACGTATACGTTGGATAAGCTAGCAGAGTTGTACATTGCAGAGATTGTGAGGTTGCATGGTGTACCTAAATCTATAGTGTCTGATAGAGATCCGTGGTTTACAACAAGGTTTTTTGAGTGCTTGCATTGAGCTTTGGGTACACGGCTTAATTTCAGTACCTCGTATCATCCTCAGTTGGATGGTCAGTCTGAGCGAATTATCCAAATGCTTGAGGATATGTTGATGTGTCGTGTTATAGATTTCCAAGGTTCTTGGGAGAAACAATTGCCTTTGGTGGAGTTTTCTTATAATAATAGCTATCAAGAAAGCATACAAATAGCTCCATATGAAGCCTTGTATGGAAGGAAGTGTAGGACACCTCTTTGTTGGGCGGTAGTGAGATTAAAGTTGGTTTCCTTGCCGGATTTGCTTAAGGGAACGATAAAGAAGGTAAAGCTTGTTTGTGATCTGTTGAGGGCAGCATCGGATTGTCAAAAGTCTTACGCGGATTTAGAGCATAATGAGATTGAGTTTGCGGTTGTTGATCTCGTGTTTTTGAATGTGTCCCCTTGGGAGAAAGTGATGAGGTTTGGACGTAAGGGTAACTTACTCCACGGTTTATTGGACCATATAAAGTGGTGGCGCGTGTTGGTCCTGTTGCATATCGGTTGAGGTTGCCTCCCGTGTTGGAGAAAATTCATGATGTGTTTCATGTCTCGATGTTGCGAAGGTATAGGTCGGATTTGTCTCATGTAATGCATGTTGGTTGAATATGGATTTGTCTTATGATGAGGGACCTATTGAGATTCTTGATTCTAGTAGCAAAGTTCTTCATGGTAAGATGATTGAACTTGTGAAGGTGTTGTGGCGACATCGAGGAGTTGAGTAGGCCACGTGGGAAAGCAAGGCGGATATGATGAAGCAGTTTCCGAACCTTTTTCCTTCAGGTGAAATTTCGATGATGAAATTTCCTAAAGTGGGGGAGAGTTGTATGCCCCGATTTTGGGCTTAGAAGTTAGCCGGGTTCGGTTAAAAGGTTCGGGTGAACCGGTTCGAGCGAGCTATGCTAGTTTCAGGATTAATTTGAAATAAATGGTTTTGAGGGAGATAAAATATGGAAAATATTTTATAATCTTGAAATAATGTTTTGAAGGTTTTGGAGAGTTCAATTTGATGAAATTGTATTGATTTAATTGGTATTTTGGAAACAGTGACTAATTTGTAAAAATTTAAAAATACGTTTTAATGACTAAATTGAGGAGGGCCAAAACTTAGAATCGTTAGAGAGCTATTACACCAAGATGTTATCAGCATTTTCCCTTGATTTGTGTTTTTAAAATTATTTAATTAATTGATTTATTAAATGAGATTTGATAAAAAGGATTTTAAAAGACTAAACATTTTCTTACGTAACTACTTTTCTCCTAAACTTTTCTCTCAACTTTCCTATCAGCCAAACTATCTTTCCATCACTAAAATCTCCAGAGATTTATCTCTTTTCATCCACTTTTGATTTCTAAATGATTCTCATGGATTTCTACATCAACTAGCTATGGATTTCTTGAAGGATTTCTTCTAAATCATTGCGAATCAAGGGAAAAAGCTTGTGTTAGAGGTGATCTTTCTTTTCTCTCCTCTAATCAAGGTTCTTTATTGAAATTCCCAAGTCTTTGGATTTCTAACTATGTTTTATAACAAAGTTTTATAATCTAATTGATGAAAATGACTAAATCAAGCTTTGGAAGATGATTTCTCAAGATTTTTGTAATCGTACTGTTTTAATTGATTTGAGATTGATTTTAATCATGATTTGGATGCTAAATGATTTTGAAATAAAGGATTTATAATAGTAATCCCGAAATGAGTTGGATCTCGAATTGTTAGATTGATAGATTTGGGGTTTTGTGGTGTTTGTATTAGATCTAAGTTGCTAGAGGTATACGGATGTAATTAGGTTGATTTTGGATGTTGATTGATGATTAAAAATGGATGAGAGTGATATGTTATGGCTGGGCTAAGTTTGTAGTGTAATCGAAGGTGTTTTTTGTTGTTTCAGATAGGCGTTTTGGTATTTTTGGGCATTGCAGCGGGGTAACTTTGTTTGATGGAGATTTTAATGCATGATGATGCATTAATCCTCTGTTCTTATGTGGTATAAATAGGTGAGAATTGATCGGAAGCAATCAGTGAAAGTTCATGAGTTTTGATTTCCTGGATTCGCGTCGGCTAGTCGAGTTTGCATGTGTCGGTGACTGAGAACGTGAATTTTAGTTTGGAAAAATTTAAAAGATGATTTGGGAACTTAGTGGTAAGCTTAAGACACTTAACTAATTTCGGAAGTAAGTGAAAGAAATTTCCTCTTTCGGTTGTGCTATTATGTGATGATTTATGCACTATTTTGAATTAATGGTTTTACCTATTGTTAAAGCATGTTTTTATGTATGTGGTTATTGTTCTTAATGATCTAATGTTAAAGGATACACGAGGTAAGTGATCCTTGAAGTATATGAATTATACTTGTGATTTTGAGCACGGTTTAATGCTTGGAAACGTTATTTATTGATGATGCTTTGAAAACAGTGAGGTATGAGTTAAATGTGAATTATATTGGCAAGTGATGTTGTGAAAATGGTTTACAAATGATATTGGATATAGTTAGGATTGAGTAGCCTACAAAAAAGTCACCTTGGGTGTTGAGGGGTTTATACGGTGTACCGAATACTCTATCCAAGTACCCTAGCGATTGAGGAAAGTGTATGGTGTCATGTCTGTCATTAGTGGGGTTATACGTCTATCGATGAGTGGTGTTGAGGGGTTTATACGGGGTTCCGAGTACTCCACCACGAGTGTCACAACGGTAGAAAGTTGCTCCCATGTTTGAACCTTGATATCCCGGTGAGAATGTATGATGTTTTGGGACAACACTTGTGAATCCATGTATCCGATGTGGTTTTGAGAAATGAGCATGTTGATGATCACTTGTAAGCCAATATAATTAATGATGTGTTATGATATGGTTTATGATGCATAAAATGAAAATGCATGTTTTATTCTTTAAGCTTTGCATATGGTAGCTATGCATGGTATTGCGTCTAAAAGGTGCTCCGCAATTAGTGCAAGTGTACATGTATCAAGTAATAAAGTGATAAGCATTAGAGTATCGTCTCTACATGGATTGGGATGCCTCCTCAAACTACCTTCTTGCACTGAAAAAGAAAAAGTAAAAACACAAGTAAAAGGGGTTTTGGAATTTAATTAAACTAAAGAACATAAATAAAAGCAAATATGTTAAGATTGAAAGATCAAGATGATAGAATGGTCCGAATTAGATTGCGTCGTAATATGGAATCCAATTGACTTGTCTCGGTTTTTAATGGCGATGATCACCAAACTACCTCGACAATGTCCTTCGTTTCTGCCACAATAATAAGATATGTTGCCTTGACAATCTCTTGCTGGTCAGCAGTGATGTCAAGGTTCTGCAAAGCGTCCTTCGATAGCTCCTCCTTATCTCTAAGGTCGAAACCGTGCTGATGAATGGGCCTTGATAATACCTATTGGCGTAAACCAAAGTTAAACACCAACCAATATCACGCTTCTTTTTGTCGTTGAAACTCTATCTCTAAGCCGAGTTAGCTTTCACTGTTCGGGATGAAAACCATGCTTATTTGTTTCGTGAGTCTAACTCTCTCGATGCCAGACAAATAGATAACCTCACAAGCTCTCTCTCGATGAGATTGCCAGGATGAATTCAATGCCAAGAATAAGCAAACCTTGAACTAATATTGCATTAAAAACTTAAACAAAGTACAATTGTTTTCTCACAACTACTAAGCAAAATAATCCTAACCCTAAGAATGTTTAGAACATAATGGACATGGAGAACACACGACTAAACCCTAATTTCAAGCTCTTGACTCTTCTCTCGATGATGATCTCTCTCTCTCTCTCTCTCTCCTTTGATGTGTGCACCAAGCCTTGCTTATATAGGAAGAGGAGTAG
Source organism: Hibiscus tridactylites (assembly GCA_958450335.1). Lineage (NCBI taxonomy): Eukaryota > Viridiplantae > Streptophyta > Magnoliopsida > Malvales > Malvaceae > Hibiscus > Hibiscus tridactylites. Next base: position 43,136,738 of record OY288286.1, read on the forward strand.
TGAAATTCTTTCTTGGATAGGAAGTTAAGTTTGACTTGGACTTGTACTCATTAAAGAGGTGAATCTCTTTAAGTTTAATGTCTTTATCCACTTTGGCTAAATTCCATCTTTAACCTTCCTTGCATGCTTTCAACATCTTCTAGTGCTCCGATTGTCATACAAAGTGTGTAAAAAAATCTAGCGTTTATATTCTTCAAATCAATTATCACTTTGCATGCATTGCCCTCCGGGAGATTGGCATGTGCACTGCCTCGGTAGAGAAAATCTGCTGCCTCGGTAGGGGGCTTTCACTGGATGTACTCCGTAAGACTTTCTCTTCATAATTTAGCTTCCTTCAGTAGAAGCTGTCATCTCTGGCTTGACTTGATTTGGATCGGTCTTGAGCTCATTCTGCATCATCTCTCCTTTTCTTCATTGCCCACTCGGCATCACTTGCTCTCAGTAGTGAGTAAATCTGCGCAAGTACCAAACGTGCATTAAAACAGTGCCTTTTCATTAAATAAATCAAATATCAAGATCAAAGGTAAAGGCAGTGTGAATAATGCATATAAGGTCATAATGCCACTCGAATGGGTGTAGGTTAAGCCATAATTTCCATGTAAAAGGGGTAAATATATAAGACTTTTTGGCACTTATCACACCACAAACTCGAACTATTGCTTGTCCTCAAGCAATGCAAACCATCAATTGCCAAACCTTAATCTTCATGAAAATCCTTCTTGGTATTACATTTTCCTTATTCTCTCCAAACCATAGCAAAGAAAGCTCAGTCCTTATGTCTTTGGATGCCTTAGGAATTCCCTGGAATCAAACTATAAGATTTGTGAGTGTGTGCATGCATTGTGAACAAGATGATTATTCAGGTTCTAAGTAAACACTTAAGCATTAAACTACTTAACTTCGGTATTTTCCTTTGTTTTTTTTATAACCATTATAACCTAATACAGCCAGTTTTCGGCACCTCTGGGGCTTCCCTAAGCTAGAGCCATTGTTAGGCACCTCTAACTTTTTACCCAAAATTTTCTTTCTAAGCAAGTCTATGTCCTAAGTGTACTAGAACTCCTTAAATCATACAAGTCACAAAGTTGTTTTAAAGTTCTAATCTCATAGTATGATCATAAGTTATCTTCCTTAAGCATCCTAGAATTAAAGGCTCTAAATAGTTCAAAGCTATGGTAAAAAGAGAGATATCTTTGGCCAAGATAGAAAATTCAATTAAATTAAACTAAGGCAATTGATAAAGAGCATTGCCGAGGCATAATCTTCATTCGACTAAGGCAACTATGCAGTAAAAAAGTTTGGACAGTAAGAAATAGAACTGCATAGCAACTATATTAATATGTCGCGACAGTATAATGCCTCTTGGCAACATAACCTACACCCCCAAACTCGAGAGAAGCATTGCCCTCAATGCTTTAACAATAGATGCAAATAATAGAAAAATTACGCACAACAATTAAGGGCATTAATAGTAAAGGTAAGAGAGAAAAAAATAAATGGACTCGGATTACGAGTCATCGTCATCGCTTTATAGGATCAATTTTCTCCCTTTTCTGGCTGTATGGTTGATTCTCTTTCTTTCCCGTGGTGGTTGGATGCGCGTTGTAGGGGGGGTGGCTTGGCCAGGCTTGGCTTGGTCAGGGCATTCACTTCCTCCTTACCATCCATGTTGATGTGGAGCTCCACTGTTGCCTCCAAGGCGGATGCCTTGCGTTTGGCAGTTTCAAATGTTGGTTGGATAGACTAGGCAGTTTCGGTCCAATGGGAGAAGCCTTCTGTTCCGACTAGTGAACCTTGATTAGTGTCTAGTCTTGCCCGAGCATAGTGCCTTGGTGAGGCTGGGGCAGCGGCGGTGGTAGGTGTGTCTTCGGCACGTACCTCTGGGGCAGCTACAGTAGAGACGGTGGTAAGGAATGAAGAGAACTGGACATTGTGATCAGGGAACTTCTCTTGAATTACATGGACAATGGAGGTGGTGAAGTCCCTTGCAAATGCCATGAATATGCATTGTCGTATGTCCATGTCCTCGAATTTGTTGGCAATTTGTTTGACGGTGGCTTCCAGGGCAGTTGACTATGGTGTTTTTAGAATATTCGTCATTGATGTTGTTGCAGCAGTGCCCTACATTGGCGTTGATTGCCATAGTTTTGCCTCCATGATCTGCATAAGCTGGTAGTAGGCTTTTCGGTCTCATCCCTTCCTTGGAGGTGTGTACTCATCGGTATCGTCGATCGATACCTTATGCCCAGTGCATAGGCCGGTGATGAGCGATGGGAAGTAGAGAGGGTCGTTGTCCTTTTGGCTGCACTGGTGAATTTCTTGGCATATAATGTCACCCACATTAATAATACGATTATTCAAAATAGAGTGGATGAGTGCAAGCCTGGGTCGGTCGACGATGTTGTTGTGCGAAGTGGGCATAAGGAGGCGTTTGACGAATGTGTTCCATAGCTTTTCTTCTTGCCGCACCTGATGCCGGTTGACTGAACCCTATTGTGCCCCGGCATTCCATGCCGTACCGACATAACAAAGTTCCTCTTTGATGTGTTCGTAGTCTTTCTCTGTCAAGGACTCAACGAACCCTGCATGCTCATCCCTTTCGATATGGATGACGTAAAATAGGTTTATGGCATTGGCATCCACCTTGATCGCCTTGCCCCGAACGTGGACAAAAAGTGTGGTCGAACATGGGTTGTGCGCGTAGAACTCTCGGACCATCATTATGTTGGCTCGTTCGAGTTGGAGGCAAAATATTTGCCACTTTTGGTGATCGAATTTAAAAGAGGTAGTGGTCGAGGCTAAAATCTAGTTCATCGGAGCATTGAAACCCTTGCTCCTCCCACACCTAGCGGGCGATGAAATATATAATGAAATGCCTTTGTACCTCCGGTGGTGAAAAATGTTTGTACATGGATGCCTCGGCTGTGCGTGAGCTTTCTCCTTTCTTTAGTTTAAGGGCCATCTAAAACAATTGAGTGAGTTGTTAGAGAGTAAAAGAAAATATTACTCTTTGGAGAATGCAAGAGAGTAGAAGAGAATATTGGGTGATGAACATTTTAGAGAATATTGGACTTCATATAGAGTTTTGGCCAGCCATGTCGTGCCACATCAAATGCGGAGCGGCATATCTAGCCGTTTGTTGATCTCCTTTTCCTTTCTTGATCTCCATCCTAAAAATAAACAATAAAATAAAATTTTATTCCTAAAAAATATAAAAAAAAATTCAAAATAACTGAAACTAAAAAATAAAAATAAAAATAACATAAAATATAGAGGGAAAAAAGAGATTATTGCACTAAAGGAGTGCATGTGGGTGCAAGTCCTAGAGTGTATTCTTATTTATCCCTCATGATATGTGATTTCAAATGGGGTAGCAGCTTGTGCCCAGGCTCTTATGTTAGAGTGCTGCGGCAGTTGTCCTGGCAGGGTCGTATGTGTTTGCCGTGACATTATGTAGCTTCTACGCCGGGACAAGTTGGTTCTTTTTTAGGCATGGTTTCCTTGTGGTCTGGATTGCTTGACTTTTTTCTGAATCCTTAGCATGTTTCCTTATGTTTAGAATGTAGAGTTTCACATGCTCATCGTTGATTCTCATGGTTAGCTCTCCCTTTCAACATCGATTATCGTCCTCCTGGTGGCAAGGAATGGTCGTTCCAGAATGAGTGGAGCCTTTTTCATCTGCATCGCAATCTAAAATGGGAAAATCAATAAGGAAAATAAATTTATTCACTTTTAGTAGTATGTCCTCAATTTTCCCTTCAAGTTGCACATGGGATCCATCAGCAAGCTATAGCATTATAGTTGTAGGTCTGGTCGTCCCAATCCCTTTGGAAGACTAACTTAGGTGTGATGTTTATTCTTGCTCCTAGGTCACAGAGTGTCCTACCCTTATAATGATTCCCTATTGCACATGGTATGATAAAGCTTCAGGGATCCTTTAGCTTAGCTGGAGCTTGGTTATGTAGTGCGGCCATGCAGTCCTCTATTACAACAGCCGTTTCGAATTGCCCAATCCTTTTCTACTTTGACACTATGTCTTTAAGGAATTTGGCATAGTTTGGGATCTTCTTGATTGCCTCTACTAAAGGTAGATTAATGTGTACCTATTTTAGGATGTCCAGGAATTTCTTAAACTGCTACTCTTGCTTTTTTTGTTTCAGCCTTTGTGGGAATGGTGGGGTTGGTCGAGCATCCTTTATGCTTTCAGTGCTCGTGCCCTTAGTAACATCGACATTGGGCTTTGCCGTTGGTTCTGCCATAGCTTCTGCTGAGGCAGTGCCTTTAGGGTCTTCTGACGCAGCATTGTTGTGGTAGTTGTCTCCTTTGACTTTTTCCTAATTTGTTTCCTTAACATGGGGCTCCTTGAGCTGAATACTACTTCGAGTGGTTATGTCATTGAATTTCTCGTACAATGTTCTCTTAGCTCCTTCTGCGTCGCTAGGTAAACCTCACGTCAACCTTGTGTTTAAGATCTATGCAATTTTCTTGACTTGAGTCTCTAGGGATTTCATTGTTTCCTCAATGTTTTGCAGCCGCATCTCGGTCCTATCCATAAAAGCTTCGGGTTTCTTTGTGAACTTATCAGTATTAGCCATATATGCACTAGTTTAAGACATAAAGGCATTAAGAGTGTTTTCTAGGGAACTAGTTAGCATAGGATAGTAAACAATTAATCTTTTGCTTTAATTGAAAACTATGAAGAACATGGAATAAGCAAACCTTAAAGTTTTATTGCAAAAACAAACTTAATTCCCAAACAATAGTTCTCACACTAGCTTACAACATAACCCAAACCCAAAGAAGAATTTAGAACATAATTGACGGCAAGAAAACCTAAACAATGCCTAAGGGAAAACCTAAGTTGTCTTAAAGTACAAAAGATGTCAAATATATATAGGCATTAGCTAGGTCAAGTCCTTCTTGAAATAGAAGTCTTCAAAGTAGCGTTTGCAGTAAATGCAACCTTTAATTCTGACTTCTTTGAGTTGAATGTGGACTCTTTCATGTTGCCTTGCTCTGGAAGTTATCTCGAACTCCTCTTTCGTCGGCTTTGTCCACTGCTACAAGCGTCAGAAAATTGAGTGAATGGCATCGTCAGAATCAAGATTTTCTGCTCTACAGATCGCACTCCAATTCTCCAATTCCTTAGCTTTATGTCATGGGTGGCGGTTATGGCAGGGGCAGCTACTCAGCAGCTTGTGTCTCTGTCTGGAACTGCGTCAGTACAACTCTCTGATCTGTTGCCTCAACATCATGTCCTTAGCTCCTCTCTCCTTCTACTAGCTTCTAGCACCTAAAACTAAAACTAAAACAATACCTTTTCCATACTAAATAAGAGATAATTAATAAAAAACATGGCAAAGTAAAGAATACTGTAAAATGCAATGCATGAACCTAATTATGCCTAAAATGTACTTAAAAATAACAATAATATGAGATGGAATGTGCACAGAATATAGAACTTATAGAACTTATAGACATTTTACACACCCCCAAACTCGAACAATTGCTTGTCCTCAAGCAATGCAAACCTAAACATACTTGCCCTTTAAACTAATAAGAAAGAATAATTTTGTTTTAAAATTGATTTAACGCCTCAAGGCCGTGGCACCTTCCATTAGATTAGTGATAGGGGAAAACATAAATTACCTTAGAATTAAACTATAATGCCAGTGAAGTGTGTACAAAACTGTGTACATGCTAAATCTGAAGAATATTCTAAGTAAACAAAGATGATGTCATGATATATAAGGTTGCTGCCGAGACAGCATATTTAAGCACAATTAATAATCATTGCAATAAGAGCTTCAGCTTATCACAACTACTCTTATAGGTCTGAAATTAAGATAGGAGCAAACTACAAAACCCCGAAACCATTGAGTAGAGTCATCCCATGAAGACTTTCATTCACTCATGCTAATTTATCTGTCACTTCAGAGATTTTCAGATTCATGGACTTTGATAGCAGCAAAGTGTCCTTGCACACGATTCTTCCTAGAGCATGTTTCGGGCACCTCTAGGGATTGACATCGTAAAACTTTCTTTTCATGTCGTGACCGTGCTTTTTTTCCTGTTTGTTGCCTGTCGCGGTAGCTTCCTGGACACACGTTAGAATTTTACAAATAATTCAAGTAGGCAATGTTTATCAGAAACTCAAACAAATTAAGCAAGTAATAGTAGTGTTTTAATTTTTTTGGCAATTATAGAAAAATCCTAAGTTTACTTCATGCTTTCCCCAAAATTAAGTACATTTTATTTGGTGCGAAAAATTTAAAGTCGGCTATCCTATCGTAGGCACAAGTTCTAACATTTTTTTTCCTTTTCAATAAAATTTTCAAGGCAAGTACATTATGCAACCTAAGATGCACTAGTTATGCTTAACAAAATGTGTACTAAACCCCTCAAACTTGAGACGGGCATTGCCATCAATGCACAAAATAAAATACAAACAAAATAAAAAAATAGTAAAATAAATACAATTAAGATAAAAACAGAAAAATAAAATAAAGAGAAGAAAAGAAATAAATACTCTAAAAGTTGGCTGAGGGCTGAGAGGAGGCTTGGGTCTTGGCTACAGAGAAGGACGATGAGGATTGGATGACAAGGTGGCGGCCGACAGAAGTTTGGGCGGCATACTTTGCAGGTGAGACCTTTGTTGTCCGCGGCGGATGGACACTCTAAGAAGTTGGGCAAGGTTCTTCGCGAGGTGCTTCACTCTTTTCTTGCTCGAATTATGACTTCTCGTCCTTTGACTCGGTAGTGTTAATGTGCCGCTTCCCCTTCCTTGTTGACTCCTCCATTTCTTCTGTAGGAGGGTCTATCGCTATAACGGCTTCTGCTGCTACTGCTACTACTGTCGGCTGCTGCTCGACCTCATTGGATGAGGAGGTGTTTTCCACTGTTGTCGATGTGCAGGCGGGGGAATATGTTGCTAATGCCTATCGGGGGAGTCTGCCATTGTGTTAGAACCTGAGGTGGCAGAGTATGATGGGTAGTGCTTCGGAGAGGGAATCTGGCAGTGGAAGGTGGCATGGCAGGCAGCTGCATCTGATGGTGTTCCTTCACAGGGTGCAGTTGCGGCAGCTAGATCTGCTTGGAATATGGGAAGTGTAGGTTCATCACTGGGAAATTTGTAAAGGAGATAGGCCACAAAAAACTTTTGGACCTCCCCCACGTGCTTTATAAAGGTCAATTACTGCTGCTCTATTCTTTTATTGCCGTCGATGAGAGTGCGCAATAGGGCAATGACTTCAGTGTTCTTTGGCAGCTACAATATTGCCTGGGCTGGTTGGTGTGGATGGCTGGGCGGCGGGGGGCTGGCTTAGAGTGATAGGTTTTGTTTCTTGGAGTTGCATCATCTAGATGCGGACTTTTCTAGTCCAACCCTCCTTGGCAGATGTCATATCATCATTGGGATCTGAGGGCACATTAAAGTTGGCACATAAGCCGGTGATGAGAGACGGGAAGTACAACCAGCCCATTTACTTGCGGAAGCAGTTGTGGATCTCCTTGCAAATGATCTCCTCAATGTTGATCGGGTAGTTCACCATGATGCTATAAATGAGGAGTAGACACGGCCTATCTACGGTGGAGTTATGGGAGGTGGGCAGCAGATGTTGTTTGATGAAGGTGTTCCAAAGCAGTGGCTCAGGCAGCAGTCGGTAGCGTTGCACTGAGCCGCCATGCTTTCCTGCTAACCACGACGTTTTGGGCTCGCACAAATTGGCCTTTAGTCTATCGTAGTCGGCAGCCGTCAGTGGCTGCCTCCATTCTTCGTGAGGGTTGTCTTCCATCTCGAGGCTGTAGAAGCTATTAATCACGGTGTCGTTGAGCTTGACAGGTTCCCCTCAGACATAAACAAATAGCAACTCTGGGCGGGGGTGATGGGCATAGAACTCTCTAACCAATGTGATGTTTGCCATCTCCGAGTACCTTGCAATTATTTCCCATCCCTTGTTGTGAATTGTTTCGAATAGGGCAAGCTCTAGGCTAAGGTCCCCTATCTACTTCGTGTAATGGAACCACTATTCCTCCCAAATGGCCTGCTTGGAAAACTGAGTTTTATATCTATTTTCATCTTTCTTGGAGCAGAAACGTTGGAAAGTTGGTTTGGTTTGGGATGTTGATGCCATGTGTGAGACAGTTTAGAAGTAAACTTAAACTTAAAAATAAGATAATTAGAAAGAGAGCAGTGGATTCAAGAATAAGATAAGAAGGATGTGAAAGTAAAGTAAAGTGAATGAATGACATGAGTGTGGTTTAAATAGAGGTTGCCGAGAGGTGCCATGGCGACAATAAATGTCCAACGGGCAAGTTGTCTCGCGCACGTTACGAGAAATATGCAGGTTACTTTTGTAGCCGTTGGGAGCTAGCTGTTAGCGGCCAACTAGCCATTACACGTTTGCTGGGCCGCCCTTGGCTTTCTTGGCAGGATGGTGGGCAGGCTCGTTGTTGGGCCTCTTCTTAGTCCGGCTCTTTTATTCCTAAAAGCCTTAAAAATAAAGATAATTAAACATTCAAAATAAATTCTGAAAAATTTAAATTGTGAAAAATAAATTTAACTAAGTTAAAATCTAATCCTAAGGAAAATGAATTGGAATAAATTAAATTGTATTCCTAAAAATATAAAGAAATAAAAATAAAATTAATTAAGTTATGTTGGGAGTGCATTTGGGTGCATCTCCCAAACATAACCACTTCCTAAGGTGGTGCTTCTTGTGTCTCCCTATTGGGGGGGGGGGGGGTCCTCCTGTTCTCAAAGGTGGTGTGTTGTTGGGTCCTTTAGCATGCCCTTTGTTATGCCGTGATAGTTGCTGTCTTGACTTGTCTTAGTGCTGATTTTGGGGACTTGAGCGTCTGGGCATCCTTCCTTTTCCTTTGCTGAGGGCTACAACATATTTAGCTTGATGCTCTGATTGTCTACCCTCATGATCAGCTCCCCATGTTCCACATCTATTAACGTTCTGTCTGTGGCCAAAAATAGTCGCCAAAGGATAATAGAGGCTTTTTCATCGGCCTCACGGTCTAAGATGAGGAAGTTTGCTGGAAATATAAGGCTGCCCACACAAACTAAGATGTCTTCGATTTTACCCTTCGGTTGTACGAATGAGTGATCAACAAGTTTCAGCATAATGGAGGTAGGTTTGTCTTGTCATATGCCCGGCTTGTCGAAGACTGCCTTAGGCATCAGGTTGATGCTAGCTCCTAAGTCGCACAAGGCTTTTGTTGTATGGTTGTTGCCGATTTTTATAATGGAGCTGCCCAGATTTGTTTGCTTGTGCGACAGCTTATTGTGCAGCATAGCTATGCAGTCCTCTATCACAGCAACTGCTTCGAACTCCCCAATTCTCTTCCTATTGGAAACCATGTCCCTTAGGTATTTTGCATAGTTTGGCATGTTCTGGATGGCTTCAATGAGAGGGATATTTATGTGCTCCTGCGTAAGAATATCCAAGAATTTCCTGAACTTGTGTTCCTTCTTTTGTTGCTTAAGTCTCTAGGGGAAAGGTGCAGGCAGGCGAATGTCCTCTATACGCTCCTTGCATGGGAACTTGATCTCTGGAGGATCATCTGCCTCAAGGCTGCTGTCAGGCTCATCTGTCGGGGCGGCTGGTGTTGATGTTGCCGCGACAGGTAGTTCCTTTTGTGCTGGTCGTTCCTCAACTGGCTTTTCCACTCTGGGTTCATCCAATTGTTTCCCAATTCTGGTTGATATGACTTTTGCACTGCTCATATGCGGGTTTAACTGCTGCCTCTGTACTAATGGATGCTGCACCTATTGTCCTGCTGCTAAAGATCTCAGTGAATTGCCCAAACTGGGTCTCCAGGTTCATTATCGCAGCTTCCTAGTTGTTCATCCTCATCTCTGTCCTGTCCATAAATGACTCAATTTTATCAATAAACTTATTAGTACAAACAATAAAATCACTAGTATTAGACATAAAAGTTTGTAAAGTTGTTTCTGGTGAATTGTTCTTTGATTGTTGAGCTTGTTGTCTCGATTGGTTTTGCTGGTAACCTCCTTGTTGCTATTGAGGGTCAGCAACAGTTTTAGGATTGCTCCAGGCGAAGTTTGGGTGATTTCTCCATCTAGAGTTGTATGTGTTCGTGGTTGGTCTACTGTTTCTCTCGTATCCTCCTATGAAATTGGCATATGCAGTACATTTAGAGGAATCGTGGATGCCCCCACACTCATTATAGAATGGCTCAACAGCCTTGGCCTCAAATACTTTTCCAGTGGGCTTTACCATGTTCATAACCAAATGTAACCCCCGTAGCCCGGCCTAGACGCCCGACCCGAACTACGGAGACTACACGGGGAAAACCAAAGTCAACCCGAAAGTCAACCTTGATTAACGACCCTTTTTTTTTCTTTTTAATCTTATCTAGATGCACATTACTCCTATGTGTGACCATACAAACAACATGTTAAAAGATTACATCCATCAGAGATCAGACAAGGACCCAATTGAACAAATTACAACTTTAGGGACCAAATTGTAATTTCTGATAAATTAAAGGACTTAACCCAAATTAAGGTTACCAACTTGAAATTAGTCAGGTTACATGCATCTCTGTGAAATTTCAGCTCAAAAGGACATCCACAGCTCATACAATTGATCATACAAGATTCGGGACCAAAACGTAAACAAAACAAAACAAATTCAAGCAAGGGTATCGATACTCGTTCATCAGGTATCGATACTCCATTCATATGGTATCGATACTCGTTCATCTGGTATCGATACCCCTGGCCTGAAACTTGCAAATTTGGCTCAGGTGTATCGATACCCCAAGCCTGAGTATCGATACCCCTGTCTGCAGACAACTCCAAAACAGCATCAAACATGCTTCAAACATCAAATTAACATCACCAAACCATTACACAAAGTCAACCAACATACAAGGACCTCAATTGCATCATCAATTTAACACATTAACATCACATAAGAAAAACCCCAATTTATATGGCATGCTTCCTAGTTAAGCTATCCATTCAACTCCAAACTTGCAAAACAAGCATATAAGGTTCCAAAACAAAAACCAACATTCTCAACAACATTTAACAGACTTAGGGAGTCTTAAACACCTCCCAAAACATATACATTGGTCCCCCATTGCCAAATCAACCAAAAAGCTAAAAGTGCTTGTAAAACCTCATACATTGAGCTTAAGTAGAACTTGATTGCTTGCCCTCCCTTGCAGCCCACAAGATACTCTAATTCTCTGCATTATTGAATTAAGAAAACGTAGAGAGCGTAAGCAAAAGCTTAGTGAGGCATGCTCATTTAAAACAATTCAATAATGCTATTAAAACCATTTACAAAACATGCTTTAAATCAATCCATGCATAAGTTCAAAGCATTCTTAAAACCATGTAACCACATGCTTATAACATAATCAAACCAAGCATCACATGCTTCTTACATACTTTCCATGTCATATTGGCACAAGTGACAAATTCCATTTTGGAAAACAAGATCATCATCTTTCTCAAGGACTTTTAAACACCTTGACCCCAAGGACTTTTAAACACCTTGGCCATGGACTTTTAAACACCATGAATGGACCACACAAGGACTTTTAACCACCTTTGTGTCCGTAGCTTGAATCATCCCAAGGACTTTTAAACACCTTGGCCCCAAGGACTTTTAAACACCTTGGAAAGGAGCACCTAAGGACTTTTAACCACCTTAGAGTCCGCAACATCGAAGGACTTTTAACCACCTTGATGTTCATGTAACAAGGCTCACTCAAGGACTTTTAACCACCTTAGTGACCTTCACTTTTTCAAAACCATCACTTGCCAATATACATCAATTTCATCATAATATCCACTGTTTTAAAGCATTTAAACCAAGCCATTTCATCATGCATTTCATGCATCAAATCCACATTTAAACAATGTACAAAATCAAGGAACTCCTACCTAGAGTTACCTTCAACACATGGCTTAAATCAACAGCAAAATCCATACTATAAAATGCTTTCAAAACAGTAAACAAATCATGCAAATCATCACTTTGCAAAACATCAAGTCATGGCCACCACTAGAGAGAAAATCCGAAAACTTACACTTGAGCTTAGCAAAGTTGTTTAGACTTAAACTAAGCTCCCATAACCTTCAAACCATTGTTTAAAAAGCTGGAAATCCATTCCAAAGTTGCACTCACCAAAAACCACTTAGCTTCAAGCCTAAGCACCAAATCAAGCCTCCAAATCAACCGAACTTGAATCCAATGATGCCTCCCCTGTTTCAACACATCAAAGCAGAGGATTAATGCATCATCTTGCATTAATTGCTTCAATGAAAGCACCTAAACTCGCTGCTCTCAATCAACCTCCAATTTCGGCCACCAAACACAACCGAAATTGCATCCAAAACACTTCCAAACAAAGCCCAGCCATAAACCAGCAAAACCTCACATCTATTAACACCAAAACACATCTAAAAACAACCTAAAAGCAACCTTATACCTCCAGCAACACCAGATCACCAAGATCACCTCAAAAACAACCTTAAAACACAAGCTAAACTTAGGAAAAACAACCTATCCGGGATTGCATCAATCAAGACTCATTTCCACATCAATTTAATAATCATTTAACATCAAAAACACTTCTCAAAACTCAGATTTAACAGATCAAACGAAAATCAAATGAAAACATCAAAAATCTTGCATAATTAGCCAAGATCCATAAATCTACTTGAAAACCTTTAATTAAACATACATTTAGGATTGAAAACTTTAGGAATTTCATTAAAGAACTTAAAGTTCAGAGGAGAATCGTTCATACCTCCAAACTTGTGATTTCTCCACTTTTTGGAATGAAAACTTTGTTGAAACTTGTAGCAATTGAGTAGGTTTTGTTTGCACAATGATTAGCTATCAATTGTGAGTTGAAAGGATGATTTTAGATGAAGAAATCAGATCAAAATCTCTGAAAATGGTGATGTTTGGTTGGAGAGAAAAGGAGAAGAGAAAATAGGAAGTTAGGAAAGAAAAATAGTAAAATGAGTTTCCCTCCTTTTATCAAACCTTTAAAATCAGATTTTAGGATTAAAATATCTTAGAAAAATCTGGAGAATTCACTTTTGGGCAAATAGCTCCTTAAAGATTCAAAGTTTCAATCCTTTTTAAAACAGCCACCAAATTTGCGAAAATTACATTTTGGTCACTAGCCAAAATGTCAACCTTCCAAAACTCATTTTCCAAAATTGTTTTCACAGTTCATCAATTTATATTAAAAGATGATTTTAGAACATTTTTCCATATTTTTAATGCAACCCGAACTAGGTTTTCCTAATTTAACCACTTACGATTCGAACAGCACTTTGACCAATCGGTCAACGCCCAAGACTTCTAAGCCCAAAACCGGGGCGTTACAACTCTCCCCCCCTTAAGAAATTTCGTCCTCGAAATTTACCTGAAGGAAAGAGATAAGGAAACTGCTTCAACATGTCTTCCTTCCGCTCCCACGTGGCTTCCTCAACACCTCGATGCTTCCACAGCACCTTCACCAACTCAATGGTCTTGCCACGAAGAACCTTACTATCTGAATCCAGAACCTTCACCGGTTCCTCATCATAGGTCAAATCCGGATTCAAAACCACATCCTCTACAGGCATCACATGCGAAGGATCAGATCTATACCTCCTGAGCATAGAAACATGGAACACATCATGAATCTTCTCTAGCTCCTGAGGTAACCTCAACCGATACGCAACAGGACCCACTCGCTCAACCACCTCATATGGTCCAATGTACCGAGGGCTCAACTTACCCTTCCGACCAAACCTCATCACCTTCTTCCAAGGCGAAACCTTCAAGAACACACGGTCACCCACCGCAAACTCTATCTCCTTACGCTTCAAATCCGCGTAAGATTTCTGCCGATCCGAAGCAGCCTTCAACCGCTCACAAATGAGCTTCACCTTCTCGGTGGTCCCTTTCAACAAAGCAGGCATAGAAACCAACTTTTGACCAGTTTCAGCCCAACACAGAGGAGTCCTACACCTCCTCCCATACAGAGCCTCATAAGGTGCAATCTGTATACTCGCCTGATAACTATTGTTATAAGCGAACTCAACCAAAGGCAGATGCTTCTCCCAAGAACCCTGAAACTCAATCACGCAGCATCTCAACATATCCTCCAAAATCTGAATAACCCGCTCAGATTGACCATCCGACTGAGGATGATAGGATGTACTGAAATGCAACCTTGTACCCAGAGCTTGATGCAAACACTGCCAAAAACGCGATGTGAACCTCGGATCCCTATCCGACACAATCGACTTAGGCACACCATGCAACCTCACTATCTCAGCAATGTACAACTCTGCCAGCTTATCCAAAGAAAACGTAGTATGCACAGGCAAGAAATGTGCACACTTCGTCAAGCGATCCACAATCACCCAAACAGAATTCTTCTTTGACGGAGACAAAGGCAACCCAGACACAAAATCCATGGTAACCCTCTCCCACTTCCATTCGGGGATTTTCAACGGTTGCAACAAACCAGAAGGAACCTGATGTTCAGCCTTAACCCGCTGACACACCAAACACTTGCTCACGAACTCTGCCACATCCTTCTTCAAACCAACCCAATAGTACTCATCGCGAAGATCACGATACATCTTGGTACTACCAGGGTGCATAGCAAAAGGACTACTATGACCTTCAGTCAGAATAGCACGCCTCAACTCAACATCAGCAGGCACAACTATCCGACTACCAAAGCACAACACTCCATCCTCATTAAAGCAGAAATCCGAAGGTCTACCCTCCGCGATATCCTGAACATGAGACACCAAGGAATCATCCAACAACTGCTTATCCTTGATCAACTGAACCAACGAAGGTTTCACTTGCAACTCAGCAACAAGACCACCATCCCGCGATATGCTCAAGCTAGCAAACATCGCCCTCAGCTCAACAGCTACCTTCCTACTCAAAGCATCCGCAACAACATTGGCCTTTCCAGGATGATACTCAATCGTCAGATCATAATCCTTGAGCAACTCCAACCAACGTCGCTGCCTAAGATTCAACTCCTTCTGAGACATCAGATACCTCAAACTCTTGTGATCCGTGTACACAGTACACTTCTCACCATACAGATAATGCCTCCAGATCTTCAAAGCAAAAACCACTGCAGCCAACTCTATATCATGCGTAGGATAATTGCGCTCATGCACCTTCAACTGCCGCGACGCATAAGCCACAACCTTACCCTCTTGCATCAGCACACACCCCAAACCAACATAGGATGCATCACTGTAGACTACGAACTCTTTCCCTGATTCTGGCTGAATCAAGATAGGAGCTTGCGTCAAAGCCAACTTCAACTTCTCAAAAGCTAGCTGCCTCGCTTCCGTCCACTCATACTTAACATCCTTCTGCAAAAGCTTCGTCAAAGGAGCAGCAATCTTGGAAAAACCATCCACAAACCTCCGGTAGTATCCCGCCAAACCAAGGAAACTACGAACCTCCTGAACAGACTTAGGAACCTTCCAGCTCATCACCGCTTCAATCTTCTGAGGATCAACACGAATCCCCTCAGCTGAAACAACATGCCCAAGAAACACCACCTCTCTAAGCCAAAACTCACACTTGCTCAACTTAGCATAAAGCTGATTCTCCAACAAAGCTTGCAAAACCACCCGCAAATGCTCTTCGTGCTCCTCCTCAGTACGCGAGTACACGAGGATATCATCAATGAACACCACAACGAACTTGTCCAGGTATTCATGAAAAACACGATTCATCATGTCCATGAAAGCAGCAGGAGCATTTGTCAACCCAAACGGCATCACAAGAAACTCATAATGCCCATACCTTGTCCTGAAAGCTGTCTTAGGCACATCCACATCCTTCACCTTCAATTGATAATACCCCGACCTCAAGTCAATCTTAGAGAACACAGCAGCTCCCCGAAATTGATCAAAGAGATCATCAATCCTCGGCAAAGGATACCGATTCTTGATAGTCAACTTGTTCAGCTGACGGTAATCAATGCACATCCTCATAGTGCCATCTTTCTTCTTCACAAACAAGACAGGAGCACCCCAAGGCGACACACTCGGCCGGATAAAACCACGATCAAGCAACTCTTGCAACTGCGTCTTCAGCTCCTTCAGCTCCTTAGGTGCCATTCTATAGGGAGTAATGGACACAGGAGTGGTATTCTCATACAGCTCAATACCAAACTCCACCTCGCGATTAGGAGGTAAACCGGGCAACTCCTCAGGAAAAACACCAGGAAACTCCTTCACCACGCGGATATCTTGCACTCTCAACTCCTTAGAGCTAGGATTCATCACAAAGGCAAGATAGGCTTCACAACCTTGCCTCAGCATCCTACTTGCCTCCAAGGTAGAAACAACATTGGCAAGAAACTTCACATTCTCACCAACCACCACTACTTCATAATCATCCGCAAGCCTAAGCGACACCCGCTTATTCTCACAATCCACAACAGCACGATGCTCAGCAAGCCAATCCATACCAAGGATCACATCAAAACCATAAAAGGGCAACTCCATAAAATCAACATGAAAGACATGCTCTTGAACAACCAAAGGGCACCTTCTATACAGCTTACGAGTCACAACAGTTTCACCAAAAGAACTAGTGACTCTAACACCGACATCCAAAGACTCAACAGGCAAACCAAGCAACTCAGCATGCTCACGCAAAATGTATGAATGAGTAGATCCAGAATCAATCAAGGAAAGCAAAGACATGGATTGCAAAGTAAAGGTACTTGCAATCACATCAGCATCATTCCTTCTTTCGCGCTGAGCATACACCCTCGCCTGGCCTCCACCCTCAGGTTGAATAGCTACAACATGAGCTACTCCTCGGCCACCTTCCTCACGCCTCTGGAAATTACCACGGCCGCGCCCACGACCTCTCTGCGGTGCCGTAACAACAGGAGCACGCTCTTGGCCACCAGCCATCCTCGGACAATCACGTCTCAAGTGGTCAGCAGAACCACAATTCCAGCACTCATAACCAACATTACCAGCTGCCACAACAGGAGTCTGCACCTCCCTACCAGCACGAGGACAGTCACGCCTCAAGTGACCACGGGAACCACAAATCCAACAAGCACTAGGCTCAGCCCTAGCAAAACCTCCTCTAGCAGGTGCACCTCCACCTCTCTTAGCTGAAGACTGAAACCTCTGATCACGTCCTCTCTTGTTCCGTCCACCTCCGGAACTATACTCGGCAGCTCTCTTCCCAGAACTAGCTCCAGCACCTTTCGCAGACAAACTCAGATTCATCTCAATATCCTTGGATCGACCAACCAACACATCAAAATCATTGTACTCAGCTGCCAACATATAGGTCTTAACATCCGGCACCAAGCCATAACGAAACCTTTCGCACCTCTCTCGCTCATCAGGTACCAGCTCCGGTGCATACTGGCTAAGGCGTACAAACTGTACCTCATACTCAGCCACACTCATGTTCCCCTGAGTCAGAGACATGAATTCACGCTTCTTTTCATCCAGATATCTCACTCCCAGATATCTCCTCTTGAATGCATTCAGGAAGAATGTCCAAGTGATGTCAGCTTCAGCCATCCCAGAGATTGTGGTCGTCCACCACGTATAGGCATCACCTTGCAACAAGGATACCACACAGCCCAACTTTTGCACATCCGTGCAACTCATCTGTCCCAGAACACGCTTGGTACTCTCTAGCCAAGCTTCCGACCTCTCGGCTGACATACCCCTAAACTCAGTCCCACCAAGACTGCGCAGACGCTCTAAGGGTAGTCTTACACCAGCATCTCCCTGATGCCCAGCTCCTTGAGCTCCAGCTACTGCTGCTCTAAAAGAACCCGCAATAGCTTGTACCAAAGCAGACATGTCAGGCATCGCTCGTCCCTGACCAACCTCAGGTCCTGCAGCTCCAGCACCAGCTGCCTCAGCTCCAGCTCTTCCCCTCTCCGCACCACCACCAGGTGGAGGAGGAGGTAACACAGCACTACCAGTGTGCTCATCATTCACATTCCCTTCAGGAGTCGTAGCTCTTACGTTACTCCTTAACTCTCTACGTGGTGCCATACTTTACTATGCAATAACAATGTAAAATAAAACAAGTCAGGCCCAGCAAGGTAAGCAATTTCAAGTATTCAAGCTCAATCTCTTTCAAAAACAACATCATTTCTTTAGCTTTTGTTTGGCAATGGGTACCCTTATCATGCATCATCACAACATACTTCACAAAAACATCATCAACATAATTCACTGAACATGCTTTCACTCAACAAGCATACAAACCAAACCATGCTTCAATCATGCACAACAACATTCCCAATTACTCAAGAACTCAGCTCTGATACCACCAAATGTAACCCCCGTAGCCCGGCCTAGACGCCCGACCCGAACTACGGAGACTACACGGGGAAAACCAAAGTCAACCCGAAAGTCAACCTTGATTAACGACCCTTTTTTTTCTTTTTAATCTTATCTAGATGCACATTACTCCTATGTGTGACCATACAAACAACATGTTAAAAGATTACATCCATCAGAGATCAGACAAGGACCCAATTGAACAAATTACAACTTTAGGGACCAAATTGTAATTTCTGATAAATTAAAGGACTTAACCCAAATTAAGGTTACCAACTTGAAATTAGTCAGGTTACATGCATCTCTGTGAAATTTCAGCTCAAAAGGACATCCACAGCTCATACAATTGATCATACAAGATTCGGGACCAAAACGTAAACAAAACAAAACAAATTCAAGCAAGGGTATCGATACTCGTTCATCAGGTATCGATACTCCATTCATATGGTATCGATACTCGTTCATCTGGTATCGATACCCCTGGCCTGAAACTTGCAAATTTGGCTCAGGTGTATCGATACCCCAAGCCTGAGTATCGATACCCCTGTCTGCAGACAACTCCAAAACAGCATCAAACATGCTTCAAACATCAAATTAACATCACCAAACCATTACACAAAGTCAACCAACATACAAGGACCTCAATTGCATCATCAATTTAACACATTAACATCACATAAGAAAAACCCCAATTTATATGGCATGCTTCCTAGTTAAGCTATCCATTCAACTCCAAACTTGCAAAACAAGCATATAAGGTTCCAAAACAAAAACCAACATTCTCAACAACATTTAACAGACTTAGGGAGTCTTAAACACCTCCCAAAACATATACATTGGTCCCCCATTGCCAAATCAACCAAAAAGCTAAAAGTGCTTGTAAAACCTCATACATTGAGCTTAAGTAGAACTTGATTGCTTGCCCTCCCTTGCAGCCCACAAGATACTCTAATTCTCTGCATTATTGAATTAAGAAAACGTAGAGAGCGTAAGCAAAAGCTTAGTGAGGCATGCTCATTTAAAACAATTCAATAATGCTATTAAAACCATTTACAAAACATGCTTTAAATCAATCCATGCATAAGTTCAAAGCATTCTTAAAACCATGTAACCACATGCTTATAACATAATCAAACCAAGCATCACATGCTTCTTACATACTTTCCATGTCATATTGGCACAAGTGACAAATTCCATTTTGGAAAACAAGATCATCATCTTTCTCAAGGACTTTTAAACACCTTGACCCCAAGGACTTTTAAACACCTTGGCCATGGACTTTTAAACACCATGAATGGACCACACAAGGACTTTTAACCACCTTTGTGTCCGTAGCTTGAATCATCCCAAGGACTTTTAAACACCTTGGCCCCAAGGACTTTTAAACACCTTGGAAAGGAGCACCTAAGGACTTTTAACCACCTTAGAGTCCGCAACATCGAAGGACTTTTAACCACCTTGATGTTCATGTAACAAGGCTCACTCAAGGACTTTTAACCACCTTAGTGACCTTCACTTTTTCAAAACCATCACTTGCCAATATACATCAATTTCATCATAATATCCACTGTTTTAAAGCATTTAAACCAAGCCATTTCATCATGCATTTCATGCATCAAATCCACATTTAAACAATGTACAAAATCAAGGAACTCCTACCTAGAGTTACCTTCAACACATGGCTTAAATCAACAGCAAAATCCATACTATAAAATGCTTTCAAAACAGTAAACAAATCATGCAAATCATCACTTTGCAAAACATCAAGTCATGGCCACCACTATAGAGAAAATCCGAAAACTTACACTTGAGCTTAGCAAAGTTGTTTAGACTTAAACTAAGCTCCCATAACCTTCAAACCATTGTTTAAAAAGCTGGAAATCCATTCCAAAGTTGCACTCACCAAAAACCACTTAGCTTCAAGCCTAAGCACCAAATCAAGCCTCCAAATCAACCGAACTTGAATCCAATGATGCCTCCCCTGTTTCAACACATCAAAGCAGAGGATTAATGCATCATCTTGCATTAATTGCTTCAATGAAAGCACCTAAACTCGCTGCTCTCAATCAACCTCCAATTTCGGCCACCAAACACAACCGAAATTGCATCCAAAACACTTCCAAACAAAGCCCAGCCATAAACCAGCAAAACCTCACATCTATTAACACCAAAACACATCTAAAAACAACCTAAAAGCAACCTTATACCTCCAGCAACACCAGATCACCAAGATCACCTCAAAAACAACCTTAAAACACAAGCTAAACTTAGGAAAAACAACCTATCCGGGATTGCATCAATCAAGACTCATTTCCACATCAATTTAATAATCATTTAACATCAAAAACACTTCTCAAAACTCAGATTTAACAGATCAAACGAAAATCAAATGAAAACATCAAAAATCTTGCATAATTAGCCAAGATCCATAAATCTACTTGAAAACCTTTAATTAAACATACATTTAGGATTGAAAACTTTAGGAATTTCATTAAAGAACTTAAAGTTCAGAGGAGAATCGTTCATACCTCCAAACTTGTGATTTCTCCACTTTTTGGAATGAAAACTTTGTTGAAACTTGTAGCAATTGAGTAGGTTTTGTTTGCACAATGATTAGCTATCAATTGTGAGTTGAAAGGATGATTTTAGATGAAGAAATCAGATCAAAATCTCTGAAAATGGTGATGTTTGGTTGGAGAGAAAAGGAGAAGAGAAAATAGGAAGTTAGGAAAGAAAAATAGTAAAATGAGTTTCCCTCCTTTTATCAAACCTTTAAAATCAGATTTTAGGATTAAAATATCTTAGAAAAATCTGGAGAATTCACTTTTGGGCAAATAGCTCCTTAAAGATTCAAAGTTTCAATCCTTTTTAAAACAGCCACCAAATTTGCGAAAATTACATTTTGGTCACTAGCCAAAATGTCAACCTTACAAAACTCATTTTCCAAAATTGTTTTCACAGTTCATCAATTTATATTAAAAGATGATTTTAGAACATTTTTCCATATTTTTAATGCAACCCGAACTAGGTTTTCCTAATTTAACCACTTACGATTCGAACAGCACTTTGACCAATCGGTCAACGCCCAAGACTTCTAAGCCCAAAACCGGGGCGTTACACCAGCTATGTTAGTTTGTTAAGGCGGGCATTGATAGATTCTGAGGCTTCCACTTCGTTTGCAACTGTTGGCCGCCTAATGTCACCTCAGCGGGCTGTTGGGTACTTATAGTCATTCTTGGCGGCTTGGTTCAGGATCCATAGTGCCTCATTTGGTGGCCTTTCGAGGATAATTCTGTTCGCTGAGGCGTCAATCATCATTCGAGTTGGGTAGTTCACCCCGTTGTAAAACATCGACACCCATGCCCAAACCAGAAAACCATGAAGCGAGCAGTTATTAAGCATTTGTTGGTACTGTTCCCACGCTTCATACATTGGCTGATCATCCCCTTTTCGGAAGGCCGTGATCTCGTTTCTCAATCTGTCTGTGACGTTAGATGGGTTGAAACGATCAAAGAAGTCCTTGAACAGCTCTGTCCATGTGTTGAATGACCCTGTTGGCTTGTTGTTCAACCACTGCTTTACACTATCCCTCAGTTAATAGGGGAATAACCTAAGCCTTAGCATATCTTGGTGGACTCCGTGTATTTTCAATGCTCTGCATATGTCTAGGAATCCTCTTAAGTGCTGCCGAGCATCTTCTGTGGCAGTCCCTCCGAATTGCCTCAAAGTGTTGATTATGTTGAACATCACGAGTTTTAATTCAAAGTGATCCGCCTGAATATCAGGCTCTGTCAGAGTACGATGAAACCCTCTGAAATCATGCTCCTAGTAGTCTCTAGTGGTTCGAACATATTGTGGCTACCTGGGCAGAATAGGGGGTTGCTGCCTAGGTGGAACTTGTTGTTATTTTCTAGGCGGCGGGTCTTGCTGCCCATCCTTGTCGTTCCGGGCATCATTGCCGTTCCAAGAAGTTCACTTTCTCTTTGTTCGATATCATCAAAGTAAACGATTTTGCCCTTTGGATTTGCTCTGGTCTTGCAGTAGCAAAGGAAACTGTAAAACTCTTTTTTTCGAATAAAAATAATAATAATAACTACAAATAAAAATAAAAATAGAAGTGCAGAAATATAAATATGAATTTCGCCCTTTGGATTTGCTGCTGTGACGCTTTCGCTGCCTCGGCAGTGGAACATACGATTGTCTCGGTGGCAAACTCAGCAGTACTTCTAGGCTCAGCAAAACACTTCGAAAGTGATCCCGCTTATGTCTAAGTCAGTCAAGGTTGGTTCATTCTCTTTTAGCCGCCTTAAACCCTAACCTATTTCTAGGTTGGATTGATCAACACTTGATTAAGGTGAGGACCGTACTTACTCCTTTCATGAGTTCGACTCTCTCGATACCGAACAAATGGATAGTAAACAATTAATCTTTTGCTTTAATTGAAAACTATGAAGAACATGGAATAAGCAAACCTTGAAGTTTTATTGCAAAAACAAACTTAATTCCCAAACAATAGTTCTCACACTAGCTTACAACATAACCCAAACCCAAAGAAGAATTTAGAACATAATTGACGGCAAGAAAACCTAAACAATGCCTAAGAGAAAACCTAAGTTGTCTTAAAGTACAAAAGATGCCGAATATATATAGGCATTCGCTAGGTCAAGTCTTGCTTGAAGTAGAAGTCTTCAAAGTAGCTTTTGCATTAAATTCAACCTTTTATTCTGACTTCTTTGAGTTGAATGTGGACTCCTTCAAGTTGCCTTGCTCCGTAAGTTATCTCGAACCCTCTTTCGGGGGCTCTGTCCGCTGCTATATGCGTCAATAAATTGAGTGGATGGCATCGTCAGAATCAGGATTTTCTGCTCTACAGATCGCACTCCAATTCTCCAATTCCTCAGCTTGCTGTCCTGGGCGGCGGGTATGGCAGCGACATCTACTCGATAGCTTTTGTCTCTGTCTGGAACTGTATTAGTACTGCTCTCTGATCTGCTGCCTCAACATCATGTCCTCAGCTCATCTCTCCTTCTACCAGCTTCTAGTACCTGAAACTAAAACTAAACTAAAACAATACATTTTCCTTACCAAATAAGAGATAATCAATAAAAAGCAGGACAAAGTAAATAATACAGTAAAATACAAAGCATGAACCTAATTATGCCTAAAATATACTTAAAACAACAATAATATGAGATGGGATGTGCACAAAATACTTGATTTAACGGCTCAAGGTCGTGGCACCTCTCATTAGATTAGTGAGAGGGGAAAACATAAATTACCTTAGAATTAAACTATAATGCCAGTGAAGTGTGTGCATAACTCTGTATAGGCTGAATCTGAAGAATATTCTAAGTAAACAAAGATGCTATCATGATATATAAGGTTGCTGCTAAGACAACATATTTAAGCACAATTAATAATCATGGCAATAAGGGCTTCAACTTATCACAACTACTCTTCTAGGTCTGAAATTAAGATAGGAGCAACCAACAAAGCCCCGAACCCATTGAGTAGAGTCATCTCGTGAAGACTTTCATTCACTCATGCTAATTTGTCCGTCACTTCAAAGATTTTCGGATTCATGGACTTTGATAGCAGTAGAGTGTCCTTGCACATGATTCTTCCTAGATCTTGTTTAGGGCGCTTCTAGGTATAGACATAATAAAACTTTCTTTTCATGTCGTGGCATTGCTTTTTTTCCTGTTTGTTGCATGTCGCGGCAGCTTCCTACAACCATGTTAGAATTTTACAAATAATTCAAGTAGGCAATGTTTATCAGAAACTCAAACAAATTCAGCAATTAACAATAGTGTTTTAATTTTTTGGAAATTATAGAAAAATCCTAAGTTTACTTCATGCTTTCCCCAAAATTAAGTTCATTTTATTTGGTGCGAAAAAATTTAAAGTCAGCTATCCTATCATAGGCACGGGTTCTAACAAAAAAATTTCCTTTTCAATTAATTTTTCAAGGGAAGTAAATTATGCAACCTAAGATGCACTATTTATGCCTAACAAAATGAGTACTAAACCCCTTGAAACTCGAGACGGGCATTGCATTCAATGGACAAAATAAAAAAACAGTAAAATAAATACAATTAAGATAAAAATAGAAAAATAAAATAAAATAAAATAAAGAGAAGAAAAGAAAAGAAAAGAAACTCTAGAAGTTAGCTGAGGGCTGAGAGGAGGCTTTGGTCTTGGCATCAGAGGAGGAGGATGAGGATTGGATGACAAGCCGGCGGCCGGCAGAAGTCCGGGCGACAGACTTGGCAGGTGAGACCTTTGATGTCCGTGGCGGCTGGACTCTCTTAGGAGTTGGGCGAGGTTCTTCACGAGGTGCTTTACTATTTTCTATCTTGGATTTTAACTTCTCATCCTCTGACTTGGCAGAGATCATGTGTCGCTTCCTCTTCCTTGTTGCCTCCTCCATTGGTTCTGCCGGAGGGTCTATCACCATAGGGGCTGCTGCTGCTATTGCTACTACTGTCGGCTGCTGCTCGACCTCATCGGATGATGAGGTATTTTCCACTATTGTCGCAATCCAGGCGAGGGAAATATGTTATTGATGCCTCTCAGAGGAGTCTGCCACTATGTTAGAACCAGAGGTGGCAGATTACGATGGGTAGTGCGTCGGAGAGGGCATCTGGCAGCGGAAGGCGGCGTGGCGGGCAACTGCTTCTGATGGTGTTCCTTTGCAAGGTGCAGCTGCGACAGCTAGATCTACTGGGAATGTGGGAAGTGTGGGGCCATCACTGTGAAATTTCTGAAAGAGATAGGCTACAAAAGCCTCTTGGACCTCCCCCATGTACTTCATAAAGGTCAATTACTGTTGCTCTATTCTTTTATTGTTGTCAATGAGATTGTGCAACAGGGCAATGACTTCTGGGTTCTCGACAGCTTCAATACTGGATGGGGCGGTTGGTGTGGCTGGCTGGGCGGCGGAGGGCTGGCTTGGAGTGATAGCTTCAGTTTCTTGGGCCTGCATCCTCTACAGGCAGACTTTTCTGGTCCAACCCTCCTTGGCAGCTATCATCTCATCGTTGGGATCTAAGGGAACATTGAAGTTGCCACATAAGTCGGTGATGAGAGACGGGAAGTACAACCAACCCTTTGACTTGTGGAAGCAGTTGTGGATCTCCTTGCAAATGATCTCCCCAACGTTGATCGGACGATTCACCATGATGTTGTGGATGAGGACTAGGCGCGGCCTGTCCACGGTGGAGTTGTGAGAGGTGGGCATCAGATGCCGTTTGATGAAGGTGTTCCAAAGCATTGGCTCCGACAGCATTCGGTGGCATTACACTGAGCCGCCATGCTTTCCTACCAACCACGGCGTGTTGGGCTCTCACAACTTGGCCTTTACTCTGTCGTAGTCGGCATCCGTCAGTGACTGCCTCCATTCTTCGTGAGGGTTGTCTTCTATCTCGATGCCATAGAAGCTGTTGATCACGGTGGTGTTGAGCTTGACAGGTTGCCCTCAGACATAAACAAAGGGTATCTATGGGCGGCGGTGATGGGCATAAAACTCTCTGACCAATGTGATATTTTCCATCTCTGGTTGCCGTGCAAATATTTCCCATCCCTTGCTATGAATTGTTTCGAACAGGGCGGGCTCTAGGACAAGGTCCCCTGTCTGCTTCGTGTAATGGAACCCTTGTTCCTCCCAAATGGCCAGCTTGGCGAACTGAGATTTATATCTCTTTTAATCTTCCTTGGAGCAAAAACGTTGGAAAGTTGGTTTGGTTTGGGATGCTGATGCCATGTGTGAGATCGTTTAGAAGTAAACTGAAACTTAAAAAGAAGATAATTAGAAAGAGAGAAGCGGATTCAAGAATAAGATAAAAAGGAGGTGAAAGTAAAGTAAAGTGAATGAATGAGATGAGTGAGGTTTAAATAGAGGTTGTCGAGAGGTGTCGTGGTTCTATTAAATGTCCAACGGGCAAGTTGTCTCGTGCACATTACGGGAGTTCTGCCCATTACTTCTGTAGCTGTTGACAACTAGCCGTTAAGCGGGCAAAGAGCTGTTACGCGTTTGCTGGGCCGCCCTTGGCTGTCTTGGCAAGATGGTGGACGAGCTACTTGTTGGTTCGACTCTTTTATTCTTAATAGCCTGAAAAAATAAAGATAATGAAATACTCAAAATAAATTCTGAAAATTTTAAAATGTGAAAAATAAATTTAACTAAGTTCAAATATAATCCTAAGGAAAATAAATTGCAATAAATTAAATTATATTCCTAAAAAAATAAAGAAATAAAAATAAAATTAATTAGGGTAATCTTCACCAGTGGTCCCTTTCGTTTAGGGTGTGTTTTATTTTGGTCACCAGAATTCAAAAACTATTATTCTGGTCACTTATGTTTAAAATCGTTTCTATTTTGGTCCCTTAGCCGTTAGTCTCCGTTACTTTAAAAAATTAGTTTCTAATTTAACCCCCAAACTTTCAAAATTTTATTTTTCACCATCTTCCCCAAAAATTATAAAACTAAAACCCCATAAAATTAAATCAATGGCTATAAACCCACCACTACAACCCATTCCCCTAAGATTAAAAGCTTCAACTTCCACTACAACCCATCCCCCCAAACAATCGTTGGTTCACTCCATAATTTTGATCGGATTCGCGTGATCGCGTCGATTCCATGTTTTCTTGTGTCTCTCAGCTCATGGCGGCTCCTTCATATTTTATTGTCGCTAGGTATTTCATGTCAAGCACTCGTACATGAAATAAAAATCGATTGTATTTTACTAAACTCATCTCACAGCGACTAATGAAAATGCCTTCTTTTTAGCGTATATAGGTCAACATTATGTACCCATTTGCACGCAATGCAGCTTGCTCAGCCCCCAGTAGCTAGTAGCTTCCTTATCTATAAGTTTTATTAAAATAAATAAATATCCTTAATCTTCTTATTCATGTCTACTCAACATGGAATACAATATTCATCTGCTAATATTTTTTTAATGTCAAAATTGTGTTGGATCTCTCTATAAGAGGCGTGCCATTCCCTCAACCTGATTTCAAGCACACATTCATCGAGTTCAAAATTTATGGCAAGTGGTTTACCAAAGGGAAGAAATTCCTGTCAACGGTGGCAAATCCAACGAGCCAGATACCAGTTATAGGGAATCTGGTTGGAGCACAAGCTGCAGCAAGTATGGGGTGGAAAGAAATCGATGTCTGCTTGTTTTCACTGGGGATGGTCCACTATTTAGTGCTTTTGGTGACTCTATACCAGTGATTTTCAGGCAGTGATAGGCTGCCGGCGATGCTTATATACGCTAATAGCTACTGATAGAAACGAGTAATATTTTATGGGGGCTGAGCAAGCATGACAAATAAATAAATAAATATCACTGGTAATAAATATCTATCTACAACCCATTTGCAGTGATAGACAGTATGAAAATGCCGGTTTTCTTCTTGTTCTTTGCTGCACTAAGCGTGGCAAGCTTGGCTTGGGAATCCATAACTTGTGCTTTTGATACAGCATCCAAGATGCTTTTCTTTCTCTCACTTTTTCTTTTCACCTCTCTGGTAATGAATAAAAATATTACTCATTTCATCATTCATACAAGATAATTGGTCCCCAACAACTCTTTTATGTGTTTTGGCATGTAATGAAAAAAAAACTGCATATTCTTTAAGGTATAGAATATAGACTACTTTATTTTTCATCCTTGCATCATCAGTGGTCCTTCCAGGACCCGCGGAATTAGCCTTTAGCTAATGTTTAATTATTTTAATCTTGACCCTTTTTGTTCTCATTTGATCAGTACTCGGACTCGTACTGATATGGTCAATCAATTTCATGTACAACTAATGCAGTAACTTTATTGATATATTATTTAATTTCTACCAGCACTGAATTTTGTGGTATTGAACAGGTTTGTCGGCCAGCTCTTTTCAAGAGATCAATGAGGAGGTTAAGGGTTGTAGTGGTGGGTTATAACCATTGATTTAATTTTATGGGGGTTTAGTTTTATAATTTTTGGGGAAGATGGTGAAAAACAAAATTTTGAAAGTTTGGGGGGTTAAATTAGAAACTAATTTTTTAAAGTAACGGAGACTAACGGCTAAGGGACCAAAATAGAAACGATTTTAAACGTAAGTGACCAGAATAATCGTTTTTGAATTCTGGTGACCAAAATAAAACACACCCTAAACGAAAGGGACCACTGGTGAAGATTACCCAATTAATTAAGTTATGTTGGGAGTGCATTTGGGTGCATCTCCCAGACATAACCACTTCATGAGGTGGTGTTTCTTGTGTCTCCCTCCTGGGGGGTCCTTCTGTTCTGAAAGGTGGTGTGTTGTTGGGTTCTTCAGCCTGTCCTTTGGTCTGTCGTGACAACTGTTGTCTTGACCTATCTTAGTGTTGATTTCGGAGACCTGAGCATCTAGGCATCCTTCCTTTCCCTTTGATGAGGGCTGCAACACATTAATCTTGATGCCATGATTTTCTACCCTCATGATTAGCTCCCCACGTTCCACATCTATTAACGTTCTGCCTATGGCCAAAAATGGTCGCGAAAGGATAATAGGGGCGTTTTCATCGACCTCACAATCTAAAATGAGGAAGTTTGCTGGAAAAATAAGGCTACCCACACGAACTAAGATGCCTTCGATTTTACCCTCCGATTGTACGAATGAGTGATCGGCAAGTTTCAGCAAAATGAAGGTAGGTTTGGCTTGTCCTATACCCAACTTATCAAAGACTACCTTAGGCATCAGGTTTATGCTGGCTCCTAAGTTGCACAAGGCTTTTCTTGCATGGTTGCTGCCAATTTTGTATGGTATAATGAAGCTGCATGGATCTGTTTGCTTGGGCGGCAGCTTATTGTGCAGCATAACTATGCACTCCTCTGTCACAGCAATTGTTTCGAACTCCCCAATTCTCTTCCTCTTGGAAACCATGTCCCTTAGGTATTTTGCATAGTTGGGCATGTTTTGGATGGCTTCGATGAGAGCAATATTTATGTGCACCTACTTCCGAATATCTAAGAATTTCATGAACTGATGCTCCTGCTTCTGTTGCTTAAGTCTATGGGGGGAAAGGTGCCGGCAGGCGGATTTCCTCTATACGCTCCTTGCATGGGTACTTGATTTGTTGAGGATCATTTGCCTCAGGGCTAGTCTCAGGATCATCTGCTGGGGCGGCTGGTGTTGATGCTTCCGCGGCAGGTAGTTCCTTTTGTGCTAGATGTTCCTCACCTGGCTTTTCCACTCTGGGTTCATCCAAATGTTTCCCACTTCTAGTTGGTATGCCTTTGCACTGCTCATATGTGGGTTTAGCTGCTGCCTCTGTACTACTGGATGCTGCACCCATCGTCCTGCTGCTAAAGATCTCAGTGAATTAACCAAACATGGTCTCTAGGTTCTGTATCGCAATTTCCTGGTTGTTCATCCTCATCTCCGTCATGTCCATAAATGACTCATTTTTATCAATAAACTTATTAGTACGAACAAGAAAATCACTAGTATTGGGCATAAAAGTTTGTAAAGTTCCTTCTAGTGAATTGTTCAGTGATTGTTGAACTTGTTGTCTGGACTGGTTCTGCTGGTAACTTTTGTAACCCCCTTAGCCTGGCCTAGACAATTGACTCGAACTACGAAGATTACACGGGGAAAACCGAAGTCAACTCGAAAGTCAACCTTGATTCACGACCCATTTTTTTCTTTTTA
The DNA here is from genome assembly GCA_958450335.1 of Hibiscus tridactylites. NCBI lineage: Eukaryota > Viridiplantae > Streptophyta > Magnoliopsida > Malvales > Malvaceae > Hibiscus > Hibiscus tridactylites. The sequence continues at coordinate 43,166,793 of OY288286.1, forward strand.
ATCTTGTCTAGATACACATTAACCCTAAGTGAGTACTCACAAATCATATTTGAGAAAGGCACAACGATCGGATAACATATAGGGATTTAATTGCAAGAAATACACTTTTAGGGACCAAAATGGGAATTTTGGAAAATAAAAGGACTTTGAAGATTTTAGTTTGACCAAACCTTAATTAATCATATTACAAGCCTCTCTGCCAAATTTCAGCTTAAAAAGACATCTCAAGCTCAAGCAATTGCAATTACAGCCTTCATGACTAAAATGTAAAGCATGCAGACTTTAAGGCAATTCAAATCTGTGTCCAACGGTCACCCGTTTCGAAACACTGACAATCGTATAGAAACACCCGTGCGTACGCCCGTATCGAAACGGTGTTAACCGTTTTGATACGCGTGTATGTTCCGAAACCAGTTCCGAAACAGGCACTTCCAGTAGCTAGAGTGTTTCGAAACACTTCTAGTTGTTCCGAAACACCCAAGCCATTTCAGGCACCCGTTTCGAAACAACCAAGGGTGTTTCGATACACCATGCCCAAAAACTGCAGAAACTTTTGGTTTTTCACTTTAAGACACCCTCAAACATACTTTAAATCATTCCAAGTCATACCATCAACGTGATAAGCATTATAACGATAAAAAACGCATCAAAGACTAGATACAAATAAAGCATTAGGCACACAGACTCCCTAATCTCATTTAACACAAGATCTTACCTTAACCCAAGAACAAAGCTATATCAACATATGAGAAGAAGACCCAAATATTGCAAAACGATCATCAACAAGTATTAAACCATAAACCGAACTTGGTCAAGGTAAACAATCTCATTACACAACAACATAAAAGGTTCCCCCCATTGCCTTTATTATCAATAGCTATAAACCAAACATACTTCTCAAGTGGAGCTCTTCTTGAATCCCTTGCTTCTTGCTGTCCCAACTTCAAATATCTGCATTGATGGACAAAAAGGAGCGTAAGCACGTAATGCTTAGTGAGGAATGCTCAAAAGCAATCCACCATCAATGCAGCGAATCATAAAACCTTCTTTAAATGTAGATACAATTCAATAAACCAAAGCATTGTTTGAAAACCTCCTTTGAAACCACATTGCTTTAAATCATGCATTGCACAACATGAAAACAAACCTTTAACTTTGAAAAGCTAAACAACTCACCCCAAACAACATTCTTGCAAATACTATCATTTAAACCTTTCTATGCATGGACACTTCATGCAAAGTTTAACCCAATTTCCTTGGAAATCACTTCCACTTCACACTATACTTTTCTGATGCTTGATGATCATTTCAAAGCAAAATGCTTTTTGAAAACCATATGTTCCTTCTATCTATCTCATGCACTCAACAAATGCAAAACTCATGGTCTACAAAAGCAACATTTTGCATTACGTGCCTTTTTAAAACAAGCCTTCACAAGACTTCAATGCACTTTTGAGATTCTATGCACATATGCACCATTCACAATAGAAGTTATACTTTTGCTCATGCTTAACAAGTATCACATGCATTCTTGCATCATTTACATATTTCCCATACAACCTTGCATCATTTTCAAGCATCTCTCGCTTCATTTCATTCAATACATTATATTGGCTTTCAAGTGATAGTTCACAAACCATTTCAACACAAGACACAATCAGATATGCGGATTACAAGCGTTGTCCCACACGCTTCATACACACTACCTGACTACACAAGGTTCACACTCAAGAGCAATCCCTCCATTGATATGACACCCGTGGTGGAGTATAACGGTACAATCTCAACCCCTCCACACCACTCACCAGTAGTTGTATAATTCCACTAACGAGAGTAAGGGACACATATCAAAGATCCACACACGGAATTTACAACCACCATTGTGATCTTACCTCGATCGTTAGGGTACTTGGATGGAGTTTACGATACAATCACAACCCCTCAACATCCAATGCGACTTTACTTACGCTGCACCCAATCCTATAGCCGACTAACTATATCCTATTCAAGTACTTTAAAACCATTTCATCACTTCCCAATATACATCAAATACCATCATCAATTCACTTTTTGAAAGCATTAATCAAAGCCACTTATCATCATGCATCTCCATGCATCATAACCATATTAATAACATGTCAAACCAAGGATCTCTTACCTTGAGCATCCTTTCATACATGACTTTCAAAACCAGCATTAATCATGCTAAAACAAGCTTTCAAAACAGTAATTAAACATGCATTTCATAACCAATGCATCAAACCATAACCTAGCACATCCGAGGGAGTTTTTCCAGAAACTTACTCTTGAGCTTAGCTAAGTTGTTTAGACTTAAACTAAGCTCCCAAAGCCTCCAAATAATCGTTTCAAAGGTGGAAATCTATCTCCACTCACAGATACACAAAACTATGCTAGCCGCCAAGCCTCCCAAGCATCTGAAACTTCCAACGCCACCTCTATCGCTTCCGGATCATTCTCCCATGTTTTAAACACATAACAACAGAGGATTAATGCATCACCATGCATTAAAATCACCAACAACACAACCCAACTCGCTGATCTACCCAAGAACATCATTTCGGCTACCAAAAACAACCGAATCACCTCCAAACTCTCCCAAAACAAAGCCCAGCCAAGATCTATCAATTCTAAACATTTCTAAACATCAATTAACATCAAAAAGCAACATAAACATGACCTTATACCTCCAACAACAGCAGATCACCAAAACCACCCCAAAAACCACCATTCTAGCAAGCAAAACTTAGGAAAACAAACCTATTCGGGATTTGATTGATAAAACCTCATTTCTAAAATCAATTAACATCCAAAATACATTAGAAAACAACCTCAAAACAGAGCCTAACCAAGATCCACGAAAATCTCCAAGACCTCTTCCAAAATCTTGAGTTTTAAGCCAAAATCTTGTTTCCAACAATAAAACCATTCATACAAATTTAATAAAGGATTGACAACTTGGGAATTTCAATAAAGAACTGAGTATTTAGAGGAGAAGAACAAGCTTACATCTAAATGATGATTTCTCCTTGATTTGGGCAAGTTTCCATGAAAATTCAATGTAGAAATCAAGTGGATTTGATGAGGAATTAATTAAGAATCAAAGAGGAATTGAAATATCATCAAATGAAGTGTAAAATCAAAGTAAATTTGCTGGAGAAAATGTGTTTGGGTGATATGATTTTGAGAGAAAAAGAAATGAGAGAAAATTAGAGAAAGGTAGTTATGAAAATCAAAAAGTAGTTTTCACCTTTCTTTTATTTAATTAAATCATTAATTAAATCACCCAAATTAAGGAAAAATCTGGAGAAAAACATTTTGGGTAAATTAGCTCCTTAAAGATTCAAAGTTTCAATCCTTTACAAAACAGTCACTACTAAACTTTGCAAAAATCGCAATTTGGTCACTACACCGAAATGTAGTATTCCCAAACCTTATTTTGTAAAATTGATTTCACCACTCTCTTATATATATTAAATGAGGATTTTTAGATATTTTTCTATTTTTTTAAAGCATCCCGAACTAGGCGTTCCCTAAAACCTCTTTCTATATTCAAACTGTTTCTCAGTCTGGTCTGGTTCAGACCCTAAACTTCTAAGTCCAAATTTGGGGTGTTACAACTCCCCCCTATTAGGAAATTTCATCCTCGAAATTTCAACCTGCGAAAAGAGCATGATACCAAACTTCCCAAAGCAACACACAATGTAACACCGGCCACTTAACCACCACTGAAACATCCTCAACCCAAAACACCACGAAAATCAACACATTCTCAAATTGAACTTACACTATACCCAAATCCAACACCACCACTTACGGTGCAAGACTTCCAGAACACTCGGTTATTAATCTCAGCTTAAACTTTCACACTTTCGAACCATGCACAACCCCAACGACCCGAAGAACCTTCAAACCTTTACAATATACTCCGCCTTATCTCATAACTCCCTCAACAAAACTAGCACATACGGTGACACCAACCCATCCATATTTCATCCCCCATGTGACACACAACCTTCACTGCTTCTAAAACCCCTTGCAAAACCGCTCAACTCCTTTCAAAGATTACCACAACAAGCAAAAATTTCTTAAGCAACAACTGCTTACTCAAACTTCTCAATGTATTGATAACATTCCTTCACATCCGCCATTATCACCACCATAACAACTCACCAAAACTACTCACACAACATTCAAAACCCATGCCACAAGACTCCAACCTTAACTCCACCAGCTGTTCCACTTACCCCCAACTGACTTAAGAACGATTTACTTATACACAACTAACAAACCACTTCTCACAAGAACCCGGCCAACCAACAATGGCCCTTGATCTTACATCACATTTCCATTTCAATTTTTGACCATAACACTAACCTTACCTAGATACCACCCACTCCATACAAACATATTAAGATTACGAAACCTCTACTCCTCCCAAGCCAAATCTTATCTACAGCTCTCAACACAACCTCCTCCCAACTCCTCGAAGGTTGCTACGAACCATCACCTACATAAACAACCCTCCTATTGCAAACGTCAACGCCAAGACGCTTTAACACTCCTGAAACACATCCACTAGCCTACAATATCATTTAACATAAAGAAACTACCACACCTATTAGCTATTCACAACCACCTCGACCGATTCTAACTTCAACCGGTAACCTCCTCACCACCACACTGCTAAGCTCTTTAAGCACCAAAACACCTTCCTTCTGCCAACACGCTAGATCACACCTACCACTACCGACAACATGTTTACTATCTTCCACTACTTCTAGCATTCACCTAGCACCAAAACAACACTTATAACCCACCATCCAACCTAATCCTACCACAACACTAACGGACCCAACTAGCTATTAGCAAGTGTGAACGTTCGTTTGCATGGTCACCAATATGCCCTATCAATGCCTGTGTACATGTATGCAAAACCTCTAATGTCATGTCGCATGTATGCATGTACCAACATATATATATATAATATAACAAATGGTTTTAACTGTGGATGTATGTCGGTCCACACTTACCAACAACATCCTCAGGATCCGCCTAAGAACAACCTCTTACCTCACTTCTAACTTCTCCAGCTCTACCATTCTAACAATTTGCTAGCTACAAAATACTCCACTAATACCCTCTCTACACTAAAATTGTCTTCCCAAAACAACACCGGCTACTACCCAACCTTGCTAGCCATAAAACTTACCCACTACACAAGGAAATCCAACCCAGAACCAAATAAAGATAACTAGGGCAAAGATTACTAAACAAAGTTACCTGTAATCACCTCATTGCCCCGGAGCTTCAACAGACAAACTCTCTTCCCCGCAGAACCATTATCCTTTGGCCGGACCGCCGCAGCACCAACCGACACCTTAAAGTCATCACTGTCTTCCTGATGTTAAGAACCCTGACTACCCCAAGCTAACTCCAAACAATTTCTTCTCAAATGTCCAACAGACCCACAATTCTAACAAGATCCATCCTCCAAACACCTCACACCTTTCTGCCTTTCTTGCCACCTCCGAACTCTATCTCGGTCGCGCTCACGACCCTTCTGAGACCCTTTTGCACCCACTGAAGCTGATCTCACCACTTGAGGACAATTCCGCTTCACATACTCCATAGAACCACAGTTCCAACAAACTCCAACACCCCAACAAACTCCAACATGACGCCTTCTACAACGGTTACACATCGGCAACCGAACCACCACTCCTTGATCATGAAGCACTCGACCCACATCAACACTACCACCTAAATTTCGATTCAAGCCAACCCTTCTGTCACGTAGCTTTTACGCTAACCACTCTCGCGGTCAATACCCATAGCTATATTGCTTATACTTTTCACACCATCAAAATCTGAAGCCACACCCCCACGTTGCCTAACCCCTGGAAACTTCTCCCCAAGGTATCTTCTATTAAAGGCAGATACAAATAACTCCCAATATATATCGTGGATATTCGTTGCCACCGCCACAGATGTCCACCAAGCACAAGCATCCTCCAACATTAACAAGACAACACTTCCCAACTTACAGGCGTTGTCACACCCTTCCTGATCCAAAATCGGAATTATACTGGCTAACCAAGCCTCGAACGCCTTAGGTGTCGAACCATGATACTCCACAGCTCCCAAACCACATAAACGCTGTTTTGACAAACTCGCATGTCCCACAGTCGGCACGTCTATAGGCCTCACTTTAACCACGGCCTGAGATGTTCCCGACACCTCTTGAACAACAGGTGATGAATCCTTCATCACAGAACTAGCTTTCTACTCCTGCCCTACTACCTCAACTCCAGGCACTATCGACCGCAGCGGTACACTCCCACCAAAAAGTGAATTCCACCCCTTAACAACCTGCTCTAAGGCAGCAACCATCGTACCCAACTGCCATTCTCTCATCGATCCCATTGTGCTATTATTAACAAAACAATGATAACAAAACAAACAAAACGATCAGGCCAGCTTCAAGCAAGGATTCAAGACTCCAACTCCAACATAACACAATAGCTATAATAATAAGGCAATGGGTATCTCGAATTCTCCCCTTTTATACGACATAACAATCAATAAAAGCATTGACATCACAAACATCGGGCATATCAATCAGCAAACTTCAATCATGCTCTCATCAAACAACATTTACCCTCAACAGCATAACATCAACATATCATACCATCACATTTTCATTATTCAGAAAATCAACTCACAACACCAACATATCACCAACACATGTTCACATTAGCTTACATAAGCATTGTAACCACAAAGCACGATAAAAACATTAACAATTCACTCAGAAACGTATTTTTCAACCAACTTTCAACCACACATCAGAATAAACATCTAACACTTACTTTAACAACTTACCACAAACTTACCATCGCCCAAAATATTCGCAACCTGGCTCTGATACCAAAATATGTAACCCCCTTAGCCCGGCCTAGACGATTGACCTGAACTACGAAGATTACACAGGGAAAACCAAAGTCAACCCGAAAGTCAACCTTGATTCACGATCCATTTTTTTCTTTTGAATCTTGTCTAGATACACATTAACCCTAAGTGAGAACTCACAAATCATATTTGAGAAAGGCACAGCGATCGGATAACATATAGGGATTCAATTGCAAGAAATACACTTTTAGGGACCAAAATGTAAATTTTGGAAAATAAAAGGACTTTGAGGATTTTAGTTTTACCAAACCTTAATTAATCATATTACAAGCCTCTCTGCCAAATTTCAGCTTAAAAAGACATCTCAAGATCAAGCAATTGCAATTACAACCTTCGGGACTAAAATGTAAGCATGCAGACTTCAAGGCAATTCAAATCTGTGTCCAACGGTCACCCGTTTCGAAACACTGACAATCGTATAGAAACACCGACAACCATATAAAAACACCTGTGTCGTACGCTCGTATCAAAACGGTGTTGACTGTTTCGATACGCGGGTATGTTCCGAAACCAGTTCCGAAACAGGCACTTCTAGTAGCCAAAGTGTTTTGAAACACTTCTTGCCGTTTTGAAACGCCCAAGCCATTTCAGGCACCCGTTTCGAAACAGCCAAGGGTGTTTCGATACACCCTGCCCAGAAACTGCAGAAACTTCTGGTTTTTCACCTTAAGACACCCTCAAACATACTTTAAATCATTCCACTTCATATCATCAACGTGATAAGCATTATAACTATAAAAAACGCATCAAAGATTAGATACAAATCAAGCATTAGGCACACCAACTCTCTAATCACATACAACACAAGATCTTACCTTAACCCAAGAACAAAGCTATATCAACATATGAGAAGAAGACCCAAATTTTGCAAAACGATCATCAACAAGTATTAAACCATAAACCGAACTTGGTCAAGGTAAACAATCTCATTACACAACAACATAAAAGGTTCCACCCATTGCCTTTATTATCAATAGCTATAAACCAAACATACTTATCAAGTGGAGCTCTTCTTGAATCCCTTGCTTCTTGCTGTCCCAACTTCAAATATCTGCATTGATGGACAAAAAGGAGCGTAAGCACATAATGCTTACTGAGGAATGCTCAAAACCAATCCACCATCAATGCAGCGAATCATAAAACCTTCTTTAAATGTAGATACAATTCAATAAACCAAAGCATTGTTTGAAAACCTCCTTTGAAACCACATTGCTTTAAATCATGCATTGCTCAACATGAAAACCAACCTTTTAACTTTGAAAAGCTAAACAACTCACCCCAAACAACATTCTTGCAAATACTATCATTTAAACCTTTTTATGCATGGACACTTTATGCAAAGTTTAACCCAATTTCCTTGGAAATCACTTCAACTTCACACTATACTTTTCTCATGCTTGATGATCATTTCAAAGCAAAATGCTTTTTGAAAACCATATGTTCATTCTATCTATCTCATGCACTCAACAAATGCAAAACTCATGATCTACAAAAGCAACATTTTGCATTACGTGGCTTTTTAAAACAAGCCTTCACAAGACTTCAATGCACTTTTGAGATTCTATGCATATATGCACCATTCACAATATAAGATATACTTTTGCTCATGCTTAACAAGTATCACATGCATTCTTGCATCATTTACATATTTCCCATGCAACCTTGCATCATTTTCAAGCATCTCTCGCTTCATTTCATTCAAATACATTATATTGGCTTTCAAGTGATAGTTCACAAACCATTTCAACACAAGACATAATCGGATACGCGGATTACGAGCGTTGTCCTACACGCTTCATACACACTACCGGACTACACAAGGTTCACACTCAAGAGCAATCCCTCCATTGATATGACACCCGTGGTGGAGTATAACGGTACAATCTCAACCCCTTCACACCACTCATCGGTAGTTGTATAATTCCACTAACGAGAGTAAGGGACACATAATATAAGATCCACACACGGAATTTACAACCACCGTTGTGATCTTACCTCGATCGTTAGGGTACTTGGATGGAGTTTACGATACAATCACAACCCCTCAATATCTAAGGTGACTTTACTTACGGTGCACCCAATCCTATAGCCGGCTAACTATATCCGATTCAAGTACTTTAAAACCATTTCATCACTTGCCAATATACATCAAATACCATCATCAATTCACTGTTTTAAAGCATTAATCAAAGACACTTATCATCATGCATCTCCATGCATCATAACCATATTAATAACATGTCAAACCAAGGATCTCTTACCTTGAGCATCCTTTCATACATGTGTAACACCCCGGTTTTGGGCTCAGAAGTTTTGGGCGTTGACCGGTTCGGTCAAAGTGCTGATCGAATATATAAGAGTGAATTTAGGAAAGCCTAGTTCGGGTTGCATTACAAATATGGAAAAATGTTCTAAAATAATATTTTAATATATAAAAGTGAACTGTGAAATCAATTTTGGAAAATGAGGTTCGGAAGGGTGACATTTTGGCTAGTGACCAAAATGTAATTTTTGAAAGTTTGGTGACTGTTTTATAAAGGATTGAAACTTTGAATCTTTAAGGAGCTATTATTCCAAAAGTAGTTTCTCCAGATTTTTCTAAGATATTTTAAGGATTTATTCTGATTTTAAAACATATCAAAAGTGGAGGGAAAGCCATTTTGGCCATTTTGATAACTGACTTCCTATTTTCACTTTCTCTCATTTTCTCTCAAACCAAACACTTTCTTTCCAGAGAATTGTTTCTGATTTTCTCACCTAAATCCCTCCTTTCAACTCTCTTTTGATTCCTAATCAACATATCTACAAAACCTCATCATTTGCTACTTGATTCATCAAGGTTTTTGATTCCAAAAATAGGAGAAACTCAAGTTTGGAGGTAAGAACGTCCTTCTCCTCAAAACTACCAGTTCTTTACTGAAAGTCCTAAGTTCTCAATCCTTGATTTGTGATTTGTTAAAGGCTTTTCAATTGAAATCTTGATTTTGGCTTAAAATGCAAGATTTGGTGATTTTTGGTGAAATTTTCGTGTGATCTGTTTGGGCAGTGTTTTGAAGTGTCAAATTGATTTTAAATGAATGCTAAATTGATTAGAAGTTGAGGTTTAATCAATGCAATCCCGGATAGGTTGAATTTCCTAAGTTTGGCTTGAGTTTTTGGTTGTTTTTGGAGTGTTTTTGATGATCTGTTATACCTGGAGGTATAAGGATGTGTTTGTGATCATTTTGGATGTTAATTGATGTTTAAAAATGGTTAGAAGTGATGGATCTTGCCTGGGTTAAGTTTTGGAAGTGTTTGGAGGTGATTTCGGTTGTGTTTGGTAGCCGAAATGTTGGATTTGTGATGAGCAGCGAGTTTGGTTGTGTTGCTGGTGTTTTTAATGCATAATGATGCATTAATCCTCTGTTTTTGTGTGCTTGAAACAGGGGAGTTTGATCCGTGAGCTTTAGAGGCATTGCGGAAGGTTTCGGATGCTTGGAAGGCTTGTTGGCTAGCCTTGTTTTGTGTATCGGTGAGTGAAGTTGGGTTTTCAGCTTTTAAACCAAGGTTTGAAGGTTTTGGGAGCTTAGTTTAAGTCTAAACAACTTTGCTAAGCTCAAGAGTAAGTAAATGGTTTTTCGCTATTGGTTGTGTTGTGAATTGGTTTTAAAAGCAATTGTGTTTGATGGTTGCAATGCATGTGATTTGCATGGTTTATATTCTGTTTTGATAGCATATTTTAAGCATGGTTTGATGCTGGTTTTGAAAGCCATATGTGAAGGATGCTCAAGGTAAGAGATCCTTGGTTTTGTACATTGAAAATGTGGTTTTGATGCATGGTGTTGCATGATGTTTCATGGCTTTGTGTAATGCTTTAAAACAGTGGATTGATGATGGTAAATGATGGTTTTTGCATATTGGTTATGCATGTGAATCATTGGACTAATGTGGTAAGATGCTTATATTGGCAAGTGATGTAAGTGGTTCTTGGTTCTTTGATCGGATATAGTTAGCCGGCTATAGGATTGGGTGCACCGTGAATAAAGTCGCCTTGGAGGTGGAGTGGTTAAGAGTGAACCGGTAAACTCCCTTCAAGTATCCTAACGAGATGGTTAAGGTCATAATGGAGGTTGAATGCCCATTCGAGGACCTTGGTTGAGCAAAGGTTATATGGTGGTTAAAAGTCCATATATGGGAACCTTGTGCTTGTTAAAATCACAATGGTGGTGTAAAGTCCATGTGTGGATCTTGTGTAGGGTGTCCCGGATCTCGTTAGTGATGTTATACAACTACCAATCGCTGAATGCAAAGGTTGTATGGTGGTTAAAAGTCCATACATGGGAATCTTGTGCATGTCAAGGTTGTATGGTGTTTAAAAGTCCATACATGGGAACCTTGGGAAAAGTTAAGGTTGTATGGTGTTTGAAAGTCCATACATGGGAACCTTGTAAAAAGCTAAGGTTGTATGGTGTTTAAAAGTCCATACATGGGAACCTTAGGATGGTGAGGTCAAATGGTGTTTAAAAGTCCATTTGGAGACCTTGGATTGGTAGTGTGTATGAAGCGTGGGGGACAACGCTTGTGATCCGCGTATCCGATTGGATGTTGAGTTGAAAAGTGAAAGTGGTTGATCACTTGGAGGCCAATATAATGTTCTTGATTATAAAGAAGCATGAGATGCTTGAAAAGATGCATGGTTGCATGGAATGTGTTAAATGCTTGTGAATGCATGTTTACTTGTTAGGTTGAACAAGTGTCGATTATCATTTGGTGAATGATGCATGTGTGCATGAGATCTCTTTAATGCATTGGAGTCTTGTTAAGACTTGTTTTAAAAGGGCATGTGATGGTGATGTTGTGGTTCATAAGTTTCCTTTGTTTAATGCATGTGTTGGATTGATTGAGTAAATGGTTTTAAAGGGTTTCTTGCTTGGAATGACTTTCAAGTAAAAGAAAGGTATGTTGTCAAATGGAAGTGTTTTCCAAGGTTTGAATTTAACTTTGCATATGGTGTTTATGCATGGAATGGTTAAATGGATGATTTTGCAAATCGAGTTTTGAAATGGTTTTCTTAGCTTGCTAAGCTAAGGGTTGGTCTTCATGTTTGAACAATGCATGGTTAAAGCATGTTGTTGAAAAGGGGTTTTCAAACTTTGCTTGGTAAACAAATCGAGTTGCTTTTCAAAGAGGTTTTATGACTCGCTGCATTGATGGTGTTTTGGTTTTGAGCATTCCTCACTAAGCATTATGTGCTTACACTCCTCTTTGTCCATCAATGCAGATTCTTGAAGTTTGGACAGCGAGAAGCAAGGGATTCAAAGAGGACTCCATTTGAGATGTATGTCTCGGTGAATAGCTATAGTTAATAAAGGCAATGGGGTAGAATCTCTTGGGTTGATGTTTAAGTGTTCGTATATGTTCGGACAAGGATGGTTTTATGTTGTTGATGTTGCTGGAACATGTTTTGGCTTATATGAGAAGGATTTGGAATTTTGTGTTTAAATGGTTGCTTGTTTAGGAAGCATGCCTATAGAATTGAGGCTTTTCATATATGTTGTTATATTGATGAATTGTTGATGCAAGTATGTCTCTTATATGTTGAATTGCATGATGGTAAAGTTTGGTGGCTTTTGGAGTATGTTCGGATGGTCAATTGCGTGTTTAAGCATGTCTTTTTCTGCATTATGTGCAGGGCGTTTCGGAACAGGGACTACCGTTTCAGAACGGATGCCCTGAATCAGCCCAGGCGTCCGAAACGGTAGGCACCGTTTCGAAACGGAAAGCATTCTGCCAGCCACCTGTTTTGGTACGCGTTGCGGAACGGCCCCGCGTTTCGAAACGGGCTCTGCCTATTTCGGAACACGTGACCGTTGGGGGCTGACAGTGGCAGTTAAATGTTTTGGAATGTTTGCATTTTGGTCCTAAAACTTGTTTGTGCAATTGTATGAGTTTGGGATGTCCGTTTGAGCTGAAATTTAGCAGAGAAGCATGAAACCTGATTAATATTAAGTTGGTAACTTAAAATCTGGTTAAGTCCTTAAAGTTTTCATAATTTACAATTTGGTCCCTAAAGTTGTAAATTGTTCAATTGGGTCCCTGTTTGATCTCTGATGTTTATGATCTTCGAGTATGTTGTTGTGTGATCACATCTAAGGTTAACGTGCATCTAGACAAGATTAAAAAGAAAAAAAAGGGTCGTTAATCAAGGTTGACTTTCGGGTTGACTTTGGTTTTCCCCGTGTGACTTTCTTAATTCGGGTCAACCGTCTGGGCCGGGTTAAGGGGGTTACATTTGGTGGTATCAGAGCTGTGTTGCGAATGCTTGGGGAAAACGGTAAGTTGTTGTGATGTGTGTTGATGTTTACCTTGTTGTGCGGTTGAAATTTGGTTGAAACACGTGTTTCTGAGCAAGTTGTTGATGTTTTCAAGCATGCTTTATGGTTATGAATCTTGGTTGAGCTTATGTGGATTTGTGCTGATGTTGTGAGCTGGTGTCATGCATGATGAATGTGTAATGAGTATGTTATGTTGCTAATATGCTGTTGCAAGTGGATGCTGTTTGGTGTAAGCATGATCGAGAATGTTGTTTGATATGCTTGATGTTGTGATATCCATGTTTGTGATGACTGTTATGTCATGTAAAAGGGGAGGATTCGGGATACCCATTGCCTTATTATTATAGCTATTGTGTTATTTTGGAGTTGGAGTTTGAATCCTTGCTTAAAGCTGGTCTAACTGGTTTGTTTGTTTTGTTGTGATGTTTGTTGTTGTTAGTAGTATGGCGAAGTCGATGAAAGAATGGCAGTTGGGTTAGATGGTTGCTGCCTTAGGGCAGGTTGTTAAGGCATGGGATTCACCCTTTTGTAGAGGTGTTTTGTCTCAGTCTTTTGTGCCTGGAGTTGAGGTGGTAAGGCAGGAGAAAGAAGCTGGTTCTGTGATGAAGAGTTCATCACTAGTTGCTCAAGAGGTGTTGGGAACATCTCAGGCTGTAGCGAAGGTAAAGTCAGTGGATGTGCTGGTTGTGGGATGTGTGGGTTTGCCGAGGCAGCGTTTGTTGGATTTGGGTGCTGTGGAGTATCATGGATCGTCACCTGAGACATTTGAGGCCTGGTTGGCCAGTGTGGTTCTGATTCTGGATCAGGAAGGTTGTGATTATGCTTGTAAGCTGGGAAGTGTTGTTTCTTTGATGTTGGAGGACGCATGTGTTTGGTGGACATCTGTGGCGGTGGTGTCACATATCCCTGATATTGATTGGGATTTCTTTGTATCTGCCTTTTGTGAAAGGTATCTTGGAGAGAAGTTTCCAAGGGTTAAGCAATGTGAAGGTGGTGCTGTTGTGGAGTAAGTGTTGCTTGAGCAAGGAGTGGAAGCTCAGCCACCGGTATGTGACCGTTGTGAAAGGCGTCATGTTGGAGGTTGTTGGGGCGCGGGTGCTTGCTGGAACTGTGGTTCTAAAGTGCATGTTAAGCGCGATTGTCCTCTTGGGGTGAAGTCAGCTTCAGTGGTAGCCAAAGGATCTCTGAAAGGTCGTGGGCACGGCCGAAGCAAGGTTCAGAGGTGGCAAAAAGAGCAGAAGGTTGTGAAGAGTTTGGGAAATGAGAATTGCTGGAAATGTGGGTCTGTTGGACATATGAGACGTGATTGTTTGATGTTGGCTCGGAATAGCCAAGGTTCCTCACCGCAAGAGGTCGGTGGTGACCCTAGTGTGTTAGCTGGTGCTGCAGTGGTGCGGCAGGAGGATGATGGTTCCGCGAGGAAGAGAGCTCGTCTGATGAAGCTTCAGGGTGGTGATGTGTTTCCAGGTAACCTTGTTAAGTAATCTTTGCTCTAGTTACCTTAGTTGGGTTTCTGTTGGTTTTCCTTGTGTGGTAAGTTTAGTCTTGTTGCTAGCATGTTGGGGGTAATAGTTGTGGTTTGGAAACATCTTTTTTGAAGAAGGCTTTAGTGAGTATCTTGTGGTTAATGGTTGTTGGTACGATGGAGTTAGATAAGGTAGAAGTGAGTTAGGAGGTTGTTCTTAGACGGATTCTGAGGATGTTATTGGAGGGTGTGAACTGGCATTCATGCACAGTTAAAATCATTGTTATATGCTATATTATATATGTGTTGGTCCATGCATACATGTGGCATGACATTAGAGGTTTTGCATACATGTACATCAGGCATTGATAGGGCATGTAGATGATCATGCATACGACGTTCACACTCGCTAATAACTAATCGAATCTGTTAGTGTGGTGGTTGGGATAGGTTGGATTATGGGTTTTTAGAGGTTGTTTTGGTGCTGGGTGAGAGTTAGTAGCAATGGAGTATGTTAAGCTAGTTGCTAGTAATGGTGAGAGTGGTATAGTCTGTTGGTAGAAGGAAAGTGTCTGGTGCTTGAAGAGTTTAGTGGTTTGGTGGTGAGGAGTACCGGTTGAAGTTAGAATCGGTCAAGTGGTTTGAATAGCTAAGTGGAAGTGGTAGTTCCTTGGTGCTAAGTGATGTTGCGGTTTAGTGGTTGTGTTTCCAAGTGCTGAAGTAGCTTAGCATTTAAGTTGTTGGTGGAAGGGTTGTGGTTGTAAGTGTTGGTTCTTAGCAACCTTTGAGGAGTTGAGAAGTTGATATGTATGTTTAGGTTGGAGGTGGAAGGGTTGTGGTTGTAAGTGTTGGTTCTTAGCAACCTTTGAGGAGTTGAGAAGTTGATATGTATGTTTAGGTTGGACGAAGTTCTGGTAAGGCAGTTGTTGTGGTCAAAGTTTGAAGTGGAAAAGCAATGAAAGGTCGAAGGCCAGTGTGGTTTGAAAGGATTCTTGTGAGAAGTGGTTGGCCGGTTGTGAGTATGTGGACTTCTTTTGTGGTCAGCTGGTGGTGTATGGAGCGGCTGGCGGAGTCGAGTTGGGGTTGTGATGTAAATTTTGGATTGTGGGTGAGTAGTCCTGGTGAGTCGTTGTGGTAATGTAGCGGCAGGTGTGAAGGGTTATCAGCATTCGTTGAGGAGTTTGGGTAAACAGTTGATGTTTAAGAATTTTTTTTGCTTGTTGGGAAAATCCTTGGAAGAGGTTTGGGAGTTTGCAAGAGTTTTGGAAGCAGAGAAGTTTGCATGGTGGCTGAATGGGTTTGGTTAATGTCACTGTGTAAACAAGTCTTGGTAGTTGTGTGTTACAGTGATGTGTGTTGTAAAAGTTGAAGTTCATCAGGTTGATGTTGGGGCAGTGTCCAGTCTGGATATGTGAAAGGTTAAGTTGTGGCTATCTTAAGTGTTCTGGTTTTGTGAACTGTATGTGGTGGTGTTGAGTTGGTGGAGTTTTGTGTGAAATGTGTTTAGTGGTGGTTGAGGCTTTTGTGTTGCTTTGGGAAGGTTGTGGTTTCCTTTTCGTCGGTTGAAATTTCGATGACGAAATTTCCTAAGGGGGGGAGAGTTGTAACGCCCCGGTTTTGGGCTCAGAAGTTTTGGGCGTTGACCGGTTCGGTCAAAGTGCTGATCGAATATATAAGAGTGAATTTAGGAAAGCCTAGTTCGGGTTGCATTAAAAATATGGAAAAATGTTCTAAAATCATCTTTTAATATATAAAAGTGAACTGTGAAATCAATTTTGGAAAATGAGGTTCGGAAGGGTGACATTTTGGCTAGTGACCAAAATGTAATTTTTGAAAGTTTGGTGACTGTTTTATAAAGGATTGAAACTTTGAATCTTTAAGGAGCTATTATTCCAAAAGTAGTTTCTCCAGATTTTTCTAAGATATTTTAAGGATTTATTCTGATTTTAAAACATATCAAAAGTGGAGGGAAAGCCATTTTGGCCATTTTGATAACTAACTTCCTATTTTCACTTTCTCTCATTTTCTCTCAACCCAAACACTTTCTTTCCAGAGAATTGTTTCTGATTTTCTCACCGAAATCCCTCCTTTCAACTCTCTTTTGATTCCTAATCAACATATCTACAAAACCTCATCATTTGCTACTTGATTCATCAAGGTTTTTGATTCCAAAAATAGGAGAAACTCAAGTTTGGAGGTAAGAACGTCCTTCTCCTCTAAACTATCAGTTCTTTACTGAAATTCCTAAGTTCTCAATCCTTGATTTGTGATTTGTTAAAGGCTTTTCAATTGAAATCTTGATTTTGGCTTAAAATGCAAGATTTGGTGATTTTTGGTGAAATTTTCGTGTGATCTGTTTGGGCAGTGTTTTGAAGTGTCAAATTGATGTTAAATGAATGATAAAATGATTAGAAGTTGAGGTTTAATCAATGCAATCCCGGATAGGTTGAATTTCCTAAGTTTGGCTTGAGTTTTTGGTTGTTTTTGGAGTGTTTTTGATGATCTGTTATACCTGGAGGTATAAGGATGTGTTTGTGATCATTTTGGATGTTAATTGATGTTTAAAAATGGTTAGAAGTGATGGATCTTGGCTGGGTTAAGTTTTGGAAGTGTTTGGAGGTGATTTCGGTTGTGTTTGGTAGCCGAAATGTTGGATTTGTGATGAGCAGCGAGTTTGGTTGTGTTGCTGGTGTTTTTAATGCATAATGATGCATTAATCCTCTGTTTTTGTGTGCTTGAAACAGGGGAGTTTGATCCGTGAGCTTTAGAGGCATTGCGGAAGGTTTCGAATGCTTGGAAGGCTTGTTGGCTAGCCTTGTTTTGTGTATCGGTGAGTGAAGTTGGGTTTTCAGCTTTTAAACCAAGGTTTGAAGGTTTTGGGAGCTTAGTTTAAGTCTAAACAACTTTGCTAAGCTCAAGAGTAAGTAAATGGTTTTTCGCTATTGGTTGTGTTGTGAATTGGTTTTAAAAGCAATTGTGTTTGATGGTTGCAATGCATGTGATTTGCATGGTTTATATTCTGTTTTGATAGCATATTTTAAGCATGGTTTGATGCTGGTTTTGAAAGCCATATGTGAAGGATGCTCAAGGTAAGAGATCCTTGGTTTTGTACATTGAAAATGTGGTTTTGATGCATGGTGTTGCATGATGTTTCATGGCTTTGTGTAATGCTTTAAAATAGTGGATTGATGATGGTAAATGATGGTTTTTGCATATTGGTTATGCATGTGAATCATTGGACTAATGTGGTAAGATGGTTATATTGGCAAGTGATGAAAGTGGTTCTTGGTTCTTTGATCGGATATAGTTAGCCGGCTATAGGATTGGGTGCACCGTGAATAAAGTCGCCTTGGAGGTGGAGTGGTTAAGAGTGAACCGGTAAACTCCCTTCAAGTATCCTAACGAGATGGTTAAGGTCATAATGGAGGTTGAATGCCCATTCGAGGACCTTGGTTGAGCAAAGGTTATATGGTGGTTAAAAGTCCATATATGGGAACCTTGTGCTTGTTAAGATCACAATGGTGGTGTAAAGTCCATGTGTGGATCTTGTGTAGGGTGTCCCGGATCTCGTTAGTGATGTTATACAACTACCAATCGGTGAATGCAAAGGTTGTATGGTGGTTAAAAGTCCATACATGGGAATCTTGTGCATGTCAAGGTTGTATGGTGTTTAAAAGTCCATACATGGGAACCTTGGGAAAAGTTAAGGTTGTATGGTGTTTGAAAGTCCATACATGGGAACCTTGTAAAAAGCTAAGGTTGTATGGTGTTTAAAAGTCCATACATGGGAACCTTAGGATGGTGAGGTCAAATGGTGTTTAAAAGTCCATTTGGAGACCTTGGATTGGTAGTGTGTATGAAGCGTGGGGGACAACGCTTGTGATCCGCGTATCCGATTGGATGTTGAGTTGAAAAGTGAAAGTGGTTGATCACTTGGAGGCCAATATAATGTTCTTGATTATAAAGAAGCATGAGATGCTTGAAAAGATGCATGGTTGCATGGAAAGTGTTAAATGCTTGTGAATGCATGTTTACTTGTTAGGTTGAACAAGTGTCGATTATCATTTGGTGAATGATGCATGTGTGCATGATATCTCTTTAATGCATTGGAGTCTTGTTAAGACTTGTTTTAAAAGGGCATGTGATGGTGATGTTGTGGTTCATAAGTTGCCTTTGTTTAATGCATGTGTTGGATTGATTGAGTAAATGGTTTTAAAGGGTTTCTTGCTTGGAATGACTTTCAAGTAAAAGAAAGGTATGTTGTCAAATGGAAGTGTTTTCCAAGGTTTGAATTTAACTTTGCATATGGTGTTTATGCATGGAATGGTTAAATGGATGATTTTGCAAATCGAGTTTTGAAATGGTTTTCTTAGCTTGCTAAGCTAAGGGTTGGTCTTCATGTTTGAACAATGCATGGTTAAAGCATGTTGTTGAAAAGGGGTTTTCAATCTTTGCTTGGTAAACAAATCGTGTTGCTTTTCAAAGAGGTTTTATGACTCGCTGCATTGATGGTGTTTTGGTTTTGAGCATTCCTCACTAAGCATTATGTGCTTACGCTCCTTTTTGTCCATCAATGCAGATTCTTGAAGTTTGGACAGCGAGAAGCAAGGGATTCAAAGAGGACTCCATTTGAGATGTGTGTCTCGGTGAATAGCTATAGTTAATAAAGGCAATGGGGTAGAATCTCTTGGGTTGATGTTTAAGTGTTCGTATATGTTCGGACAAGGATAGTTTTATGTTGTTGATGTTGTTGAAACATGTTTTGGCTTATATGAGAAGGATTTGGAATTTTGTGTTTAAATGGTTGCTTGTTTAGGAAGCATGCCTATAGAATTGAGGCTTTTCATATATGTTGTTATATTGATGAATTGTTGATGCAAGTATGTCTCTTATATGTTGAATTGCATGATGGTAAAGTTTGGTGGCTTTTGGAGTATGTTCGGATGGTCAATTGCGTGTTTAAGCATGTCTTTTTCTGCATTATGTGCAGGGCGTTTCGGAACAGGGACTACCGTTTCAGAACGGATGCCCTGAATCAGCCCAGGCGTCCGAAACGGTAGGCACCGTTTCGAAACGGAAAGCATTCTGCCAGCCACCTGTTTCGGTACGCGTTGCGGAACGGCCCCGCGTTTCGAAACGGGCTCTGCCTGTTTCGGAACACGTGACCGTTGGGGGCTGACAGTGGCAGTTAAATGTTTTGGAATGTTTGTATTTTGGTCCTAAAACTTGTTTGTGCAATTGTATGAGTTTGGGATGTCCGTTTGAGCTGAAATTTGGCAGAGAAGCATGAAACCTGATTAATTTTAAGTTGGTAACTTAAAATCTGGTTAAGTCTTTAAAGTTTTCAGAATTTACAATTTGGTCCCTAAAGTTGTAAATTGTTCAATTGGGTCCCTGTTTGATCTCTGATGTTTATGATCTTCGAGTATGTTGTTGTGTGATCACATCTAAGGTTAACGTGCATCTAGACAAGATTAAAAAGAAAAAAAAGGGTCGTTAATCAAGGTTAACTTTCGGGTTGACTTTGGTTTTCCCCGTGTGACTTTCTTAATTCGGGTCAACCGTCTGGGCCGGGTTAAGGGGGTTACAACATGACTTTCAAAACCAGCATTAAACATGCTAAAACATGCTTTCAAAACAGTAATTAAACATGCATTTCATAACCAATGCATCAAACCATAACCTAGCACATCCGAGGGAGTTTTTCCGGAAACTTACTCTTGAGCTTAGCTAAGTTGTTTAGACTTAAACTAAGCTCCCAAAACCTCCAAATAATCGTTTCAAAGCTGGAAAACTATCTCCACTCACAGATACATAAAACTATGCTAGCCGACAAGCCTCCCAAGCATCCGAAACTTCCAACGCTATCTCTATCACTCCAGGATCATTCTCCCATGTTTTAAACACATAACAACAGAGGATTAATGCATCACCATGCATTAAATTCACCAGCAACACAACCCAACTCGCTGCTCTACCAATGAACCTCATTTCGGCTACCAGAAGCAACTGAAATCACGTCCAAACTCTCCCAAAACAAATCCCAGCCAAGATCTATCAATTCTTAACATTTCTAAACATCAATTAACATTAAAAAGCAACATAAACATGACCTTATACCTCCAGCAACAGCAGATCACCAAAACCACCCCAAAAACCACCATTCTAGCAAGAAAAACTTAGGAAAACAAACCTATTCGGGATTTGATTGATAAAACCTCATTTGTGACATCAATTAACATCCAAAATACATTAGAAAACAACCTCAAAACAGAGCCTAACCAAGATCCACGAAAATCTCCAAGATCTCTTCCAAAATCTTGAGTTTTAAGCCAAAATCTTGTTTCCAACACTAAAACCATTCATAAAACTTTAATAAAGGATTGACAACTTCATAATTTTAGTAAAGAACTGAGTATTTATAGGAGAAGAACAAGCTTACCTCTAAATGATGATTTCTCCTTGATTTGGGCAAGTTTCCTTGAAAATTCAATGTAGAAATCAAGTGGATTTGATGAGGAATTAATTAAGAATCAAAGAGGAATTGAAATCTCATCAAATGAAGTGTAAAATCAAAGTAAATTTGCTGGAGAAAATGTGTTTGGATGATAGGATTTTGAGAGAAAAAGGAATGAGAGAAAATTAGAGAAAGGTAGTTATGAAAATCAAAAAGTAGTTTTCACCTTTCTTTTATTTAATTAAATCATTAATTAAATCACCCAAATTAAGGAAAAGTCTGGAGAAAAGCATTTTGGGTAAATTAGCTCCTTAAAGATTCAAAGTTTCAATCCTTCACAAAACAGTCACTACTAAACTTTGCAAAAATCGCAATTTGGTCACTACGCCGAAATGTAGTATTCCCAAACCTTATTTTGTAAAATTGATTTCACCACTCTCTTATGTAGATTAAATGAGGATTTTTAGATATTTTTCTATATTTTTAAAGCATTCTGAACTAGGCGTTCCCTAAAACCTCCTTTTATATTCGAACCGTTTCTCAGTCCGGTTTGGTTCAGACCCTAAACTTCTAAGCCCAAATTTTGGGTGTTACAACTGTTGCGTGTAAATGAGTCTATCACAATAGAGTGCAAGTGTACACGACGCAAGTAGTAAAGTGATACAAGAAGTATTGGATGTCGAATCCACAGGGACTGGAAATAGCCTTAACCTTGAATTACTACACAAGAAAGAAAATAATTTTAATTGTTTGTAAGGGAATAGTAAAAAGTACTGAAGATAAAAGATTAAAGAAATCATGATAGAGCGAATGGGCCGATATTGATTTGCTTAGTAGTGTAGGTGTTTCAATGTCTAGGACTGTCTGTTCTGTCGTTGCGCCTGTCGCGGTAGCACCTGCAGCGGCAGCGGTCTGTTGTTGTCGCAGCAGCGATCACACAAATATGTACTTCAAGCTTGGCAAGAATCCCTGCGGTGCCTTGGCCTATTCCTAGGTCCAAGTCTGTCGATGAACACATCTTTGATGATACCTCCCGACATGAATCGAAGGATGAACACCAATGTTGTTCAATTCTTCCTTAGCCACTTAACCTCGTCATATCCCTAGATCCGAGATAGTTCAACCATAAACTGGAGAACTCATACTTATTCATTTCGTATACTTAACTCTCCCGATATTAAGTAAATGTATAATCTCACAATGCTCTCCCGACACTCTTGCAAGATGTTGAAAACCAGAATAAGCAAACTTGAAGTCTATTTTATTGAACAGAAAAATTCACAAAACAAATGCAATCCTTGAAACTACTTTATAGAATCAACCCTTAGCCCTAGGGGAAGTTTAGAAAATGATGATAAGGGGAAAACGACTAGGGTTTAGGGGAAGACGGGTAGAGAATAACATGTCCTTCCCTAGGTCGAATTACATGCCTTTATATAGGCCTTGGGTTCAAGTTTTCTAATATGGTAAGAGTACAAGTTTAAATTAAAGTGCAACTCTATTAAAGACTAAATCTTCAAAGTAGATGTCTTTAATTCGTCCTCTCTTCTTGCTTGGAGTTTCTTCCTTGAACTTTGGGTTTGGCCTTCATTCTGATCTAGGGCTCGGAAAAATGTATGAGTGCTCCACGACAGACCGACCTATTTTCCTCTTTTTGTCGAGCTCCATTTTACTTTTCCTTTCACCATTGTTGTCGTCCTTGGCTACCACAGTAGCTGCCTTGGCAGCATCGTCCTTCTCGACTTCAGTCCTGTGTTCCAGCTCTGCTTCTCCACTGCCCTGAGTCTGCTACAGCAGCTACCTGCAAAAGTAACCAAAATCAGCAGCAACTGTGCCTTTTTGTATAATTGTGATTTATAATTAAAATCTATCCTAAATTCAATGAAATATGCTTGAATGCAGCAGAAATATGGGTTAAATAGGGGTAAAATATAGAACTTTTACACAGTCAACACACCCCCATACTCAAGTTTTTGCTTGCCCTCAAGCAATTAAGACCTAAAAAGAAAAGAAATTTTTTTGTTTGGCTTAAAACAGTGAACTTTTCATTACCTACCATTCATTCCCTATTGTGAGCAACACCCTGTTGGATAATTCAAGATTCATTCGGAACCTTCCTATAATTCTCGTGTAGTGTGTGCATGTTTTGTGAACAATTATATGTCTAGACTCCCTTAGTTTACTAGAATAGCTAAGCTTCTAACTTGAACTTTTATGCCAACTTTCATCTTTTTGGAGGCAATTCTTAGGCTCCTTTAGTTTTTATTTAGACTCGATTCTCTTTTCTTAATTTAAGTTCGACTAGAGCCGGTTTCGGGCACCTCTAGCTAACTTCCTAGAGCCGGTTTCGGGCACCTCTAGGTATATTGAGTCTACTCTTTCTTAACTTCTTTTCCTAGAGCCAGTGTTTGGCACCTCTAGGGGCAACTCAAGTGTTAATCTTTTCCTATTCTTGTTTACCAGTAGAGTTTCTAGACATTATAAAAGTCACAAAGGATGTTTAAGAATCAGAACTATAGTAAGGCTCTAAACTGCTCCTAAAACTATCCTAAAGGCACTGCCACGACAGAGGTTGTCACATCAGGTAAGTTCAGTTCAAAGACTTAAGCCAAATTTTCATTTTTTAAGCAAAAATAAACTAACACTTAGACACGAATTTTAAACATAAAGACACTTCATTAATGGAGGGACGCCACCCCCAAACTCAAGGGTTGGATTGCCCTCAATGCATGATGACAAAATAAAAAAAAGAAAACAAAAACATCACAATTATAAAAAAATAGCAGACAACAAAGATAAGATGAAAACTTAAATTTTAAGTGTTGCCGTCGCCTCTACTGCTGCTATTGATCTGTATCTCCCGGCGGGCAGTGACCTTCATTGTCGGTGCCGGCAGATGGCTTGGAGAGGCAGAGGCGGTCTTTTTCTTGGCTTCCCTTGGGGGCTGGATGCGGGTCGATGAGATCTGGGGTGGTTTCTCCAGCACCTGAACCTCCCCGGAAGAGCTGCTATTGCTGCTACCACTGCTGCTACCATCAGACTTCCCTTGGCCGGATGGTCCATCACCTGTGTTGGGTTTCTGCCGCTTCATCTGGGTGAATTCTTTGGACAGGTTCCTCTTGACAGGGGGCTCGCCATCGGATTCCTCCCAAATTGAGGAAGAGGAGAAACCAGCAATGAACTCGTATAGGTCGGACAAGGGGCTCTTTTCTCTTTGCTCCCCTGGTAGAGGCTGTGGCAGTGGGGTTGCCACCTGGAGCTGTCGCGGCCGGGGTTGAAGTGGACACAACATATGGTGTTCTCGGTGTGGCAGCAGTGGTAAGGGTGTGGGCATGTGCGTTTGCAGCAAAATAATGATCGGGAAAAACAGGAAACTGCACATCTGGAATATTTAAAGTGCTTTTAATGAAATGTACCGTTGATGTTGTAAAGTCCTGGATAAAGCTCATCAGGCCCAGTTGTCGTTCCTCCATTTCATGCAGGGTGGCAAGGATTTGGGTGTAGGAGTCGTCTAGGGGAGCTGCTGCTGTGGGCTGCCTCTGTTTTGTGGTGGCAGGCTTTGTCTGGGTGGGCTCTATCGGCTCACCTGCCACGACAGACGGGTTGAAGCTGGAGATTGGTGGTGCGGCTTTCAACTCCATCAAACTGAGGATGTTTCTCTCCGTCCATTCTTTTCCCCGGACTTTCAAATCCTTAGCAATTTCAGGGACATTGTGGCCACGACAGAGTGCTGTTATGAGGTAGGGGAAGACAAGGGGTCCCAATTGCCGTAATGCACAATCCAAAATCCCTTCCTGAATATATCGACCAACATTATTGGGCCTCTCGTTTAAAATAGAATAAACGAGAGCTAACCTTGGTTGATCCACTGTGATGTTGTGTGAGGAGGGCATAATCCTCTTTTTGACGAATGCGTTCCACAGTTTTGCTTCGGGTGTGAGTTCAGCTCGTTTCACCATCCTTGGGTGTTTGAGGTCTGTGTTCCACTGGGTTCCTTCCTCGGTGAGTTCTGCCATGACAGCATCATAATCTGCTGCCTCCAGGCTCTCCACAAACCTCTTATGCTCGTCTTCCTTTCTGTCGACGTAGAGTCCGTAAAGAGTGTTAATATATTTTGGCTCGAGAGGGACTTCCTTACCACAGACTGTCACTGCTGTCGCATCTCTGCTGTCGGTGGCAGCATAGAATTCTCTGACCATGGTGACTTTCATCTCCTAAGGTTGCTCATCAAACATCTACCAATGTAGTGCTCTGATCTTACCGGCGATAAATGGTTTGAGTTCGAGATTCTCCGTTCGTATGCTGTAGATGAACCCTTTCTCCTCCCACATATCTCTTTTCTGAAAGGAGGTTTAGTAGCGGTCATTGGACTCTTCGTTGGAAAATCAGTTTGGGATTCTATCGTGGCTGGTAGTGGCTGCTGTTGTAGTAGAGGTTGAGGCAGCACTCCTTCTGTTGTTTCTGGTACTCATAGTTAAAAGAGACTGTAGAAAAATGAAAGCAAATGAAAATCTAGAGAGAAAACAAGTAGAGAGAGTAAAAGCGACGTGAAAAATGAATAGTAAACTGGGGTTTATATAGGTGAAGAGTTTGCTGCCCGTTGGAGCTGTAACGGCAGGCGCGAATAATAGGGCCAGCTATTACGTGGTTTCTGATGCGTCTGTCACGCGTTTCCGTGTCTGCTGCGCGTCTGTTACGCGTTTGCGTGTCTATCGTGCCAGCGTGTTGACATGCTGGATTTTCCGCGTCTGTCGCGACAGCTATGACGACAACTCCCTCCTTTGGGCTTTTTGGCCTGATGGTGGGCTGAGTTCACTTCTTATTTTCTCCTTCTCTCCTTTATTTCCTAAAAATAATTAAAATAAAAACTTAGTTCCTGAAATAAAATAATTCTAATTTCCTAATATATATATATATATATAAATAATAAAAT
Source organism: Hibiscus tridactylites (assembly GCA_958450335.1). NCBI lineage: Eukaryota > Viridiplantae > Streptophyta > Magnoliopsida > Malvales > Malvaceae > Hibiscus > Hibiscus tridactylites. Next base: position 43,192,952 of record OY288286.1, read on the forward strand.
TAAGTTAAATTAGGGATGCCAGGAGGGGCATCTCCTAAAGTAACCACTTCCTGCATTATCGGGGCTTCAGTCCCAGATAATGCTTCAATCTCTGTCCGTTGACTTTAAATTGGTGCCCGCCTTTTAAGGATTTCATCGTGATGGCACCATGAGGAAAAACTTGCACCACCTGAAATGGGCCGGACCATCTAGATTTTAGCTTCCCTGGGAAGAGTTTCAACCTATAGTTGAATAACAACACAAGCTGCCATGGGCAGAACTGTCGTGGCAACAACTTCTTGTCATGCCACTTCTTTGTCTTGTCCTTGTAAATCCTTGTGTTGTCATAGGCCATTTCTCGGATTTCTTCAATCTCATACAAGTCAAGAAGCCTTTTTTGTCCTGCATTTTCCAAGTCCATGTTCACTGCCTTGATGGCCCAGTATGCTGTATGCTCAATCTCAACAGGTAGATGGCATGTTTTGCCATAAATCAGCCGGTAGGGTAACATTCCCAATGGAGTTTTAAATGTTGTTCTGTAGGCCTAGAGTGCATCATTGAGGTGTAAGGACCAATCTTTCCGAGTTGGTTTAACCATCTTCTCAAGAATGTTCTTTACCCCCTCTGTTGGATATTTCGGCTTGTCCATTGGTCTGAGGGTGATAAGATGTTGCAATCCGATGCTTAACGCCATATTTCCTTAAGGCAGCAGCTATTACCCTATTATCCAAAGGCATCCCTTCATCACCGATGATCGCCTTTGGAATGCCAAATCTAGAGAAAATGTTCTTATGAAAAAATCTCTGAACGGTCTTGGCATCGTTTTTCTGTGTGGCGATCGCTTCAACCCATTTGGACACATAGTCTACTACTAGGAGGATGTAAAGATTCCGACATGATGCTGAGAATGGTCCCATGAAATCAATCCCCCAAACGTCGAAGATTTCAACTTCAAGGATGTTTTGCAACGACATATCATGTCTCCTTGAGATGTTTCTAGTCCGTTGACATTTATCACAACTTTTATAGAATGTCTGGGCATCCTTGAACTGTGAAGGCCAATAAAAACTAGACCAAAAAACCTTGGTCGCAGTTTTAGTACCACCTAAGTGTCCTCCATATTGTGAAGCATGGCAGTGATGAAGCATAGCTTCCTGCTCATCCTGTGGTACACACCTCCTGATAATCTGATCTGCACAATTTTTGAAAAGAAGAGGTTCGTCCCAATAATATCGCTTAATATCATTTTGGAACCTCTTCCTAGCTTGATAGTTAAGATCAGTAGGAAATATTCTGCTAACTAAATAATTAACGAAATTAGCATACCAGGGGAGTTAAAAAAACTTACATGTCGCCATGGCTGTCGCGGCAGTGCTTGTGGCAGCAAACAACTGCTCATCAGGGAAGGTCTATAGTATGTGTGTCTCCTCTGTTGGGAGACTTTTTTCCTTCTCTAATCTTGACAAGTGATCTACAACTTGGTTCTCTGTCCCCTTTTTATCCTTGATTTCTATGTCGAACTCTTGCAGCAGCAGAATCCAACAAATCAGTATGGGCTTTGTGTCTTTCTTAGCAAACAGATACTTTAGTGCAGAGTGGTCTGTGTGGACCACCACTTTTGTTCCAAGTATGTAGGATCGGAACTTCTCAATGGAAAACACCACTGCTAATAGTTTCTTCTCTGTTGTGGTGTAGTTTACTTGGGTATCGTTGAGTGTTTTGCTAGCGTAGTAAATTCCATGGAATAGCTTGTCCTTCCTCTGCCCAAGTGCTGCCCATACAACATAATCACTGGCATCATACATAATCTCGAATGGAAACTTTCAGTCCGGTGGCTCTACAGTTGGGGCTGTTACTAGCTTCTCTTTCAAAATTTTGAATGCCTTAGTACATTCAGTGTTGAAGTTGAAGGGACGATTCTGCGCTAGTAGGTGGTATAACGGCTTGGTGATCTTCAAAAAATTGGCTATAAACCTTCGATAGAACCCATCATGCCCTAAAAAACTTCGAATTCCCTTGACTGTGGTGGGCGGTGGCAGCTTTTCAATTACCTCAAATTTGGCTCTGTCGACTTCTATGCCGCGACAGCTTACTTTATGGCCTAAGACTATCCCTTCATCCACCATGAAGTGACATTTCTCCCAGTTTAATACCAAGTTCGCTTTCTTGCATCTCTCGAGCACTTTCTGCAGGTTGCCTAAGCAGCTTTCAAAATTGTCTCCAAAGACAGAGAAATCATCCATGAATATCTCCAGGAAATCCTCCACCATGTCGGAGAATATAGCCATCATACACCTCTGAAAGGTTGCTCGTGCGTTGCAAAGTCCAAATGGCATTCTCCTAAAAGCGTAAGTACCGTAGGGGCAAGTGAAGGTTGTTTTCTTATGATCCTCTAGTGTGATGGCTATTTGGTTGTAACCTGAGTAACCATCAAGAAAACAGTAATATGGCTTTCCCGCTAATCTATCAAGCATTTGATCAATAAAAGGCAGGGGAAAGTGGTCCTTCCGGGTAGCTTTGTTAAGCTTCCGGTAGTCCATACAAACCCTCCAACCGGTCACAGTCCTGGTTGGGATTAACTCGTTTTCTTTGTCGGTCACCACGGTTATTCCTCCTTTCATACGAATGCACTGCACCGGGCTCACCCACTTACTATCCGAGATGGCATAAATTATCCCAGCGTCTAGCCATTTGATAATTTCTTTTCGAACCACTTCTTGCATAGCATCATTCAAACGTCTCTGGGCATCAATGGTCGGCTTATGATCATCCTCTAAGAGAATTTTATGCATGCATAGTGCCGGACTGATACCTTGGATATCAGCTATGGTCCATCCAATAGCCTTTTTGTGCTACTGCAGCATCCGTATTAGCTGTTGTTCCTGTTCCTGCATCAACTTGGAAGAGATGATTACGGGCAACGTATCATTTAATCCAAGAAAAACATATTTGAGCTGCCCTGGCAGGGGCTTAAGATCTAGAACAGGTGGTTCTACAGTTGATGGCTTTTGGATGATATGTTCATTCAAGGTATAGTTTACTAGCTCGAATAACTTACCTGGACGATGGTCTATCCAGTTTACCTCCTCATGATCTTCATTATCAGATATCTCAGAATCTGAGAAGCTGCTGTCGTCGTCGCTGCCGTGACAGTCTTCTAAATGGATGCTGGGGCAGTAGCCAAATTTGATGTCATGGCAGTCTGACCTGATGCAGGGTTGGTCAAGAATTACTTTAGTGATTGCCTTGCATTCTTCTTCTGCATCAGCGTGTTTTATTGCTTGGAGAACATTCAGCTTCATCTCTTGATCATTCACTCTCATAGTGAGTTCTCCCTTTTCTACATCAATCAGTGATCTGCCTGTGGCTAAGAAGGGTCACCCCAGGATGATTGGTGCATTCTCATCTGCCTCACAATCTAAGACAAGAAAGTTAACAGGAAAAATAATTTTTTATCCACTCGTACCAGAATATCTTCAATCTTCCCTTCTGGTTGCATGTAAGAGCGGTCTGCCAGCTGCAGCATAACTATCATGGGTCGTGCTTGTCCAATACCTAATTTCTGAAATACATATTTTGGCATTAAATTAATACTAGCACCTAGATCACAAAGTGCCTTACCCAAAAATTTATCTCTGATTATGCACGGTATTATGAAACTCCCAAGATCCTTCTTTTTCTGGGGTGGATGCTTGTGCAGAATAGTCATGCATCCTTTTGTCAGTTTCACCGTCTCAAATTCCTCAAGTCTGGATTTCTTCGACATAGCAGCCTTGAGAAATTTGGCATAACCAGGCATCTCCTTGATGGCATCTAACAGCGGAATATTGATGTGGACCTACTTAAAAATATCATTGATCTTCTTAAGCTGGAACTCTTGTTTCTGCTTCTGTAGTCGTTGTGGAAAATGGGGTGGAGGACGATAATATTCAATGCATCCTTCCCACTGCATTCGGGTCTAAAGAGGCTTAGGTTCTTCATCCTTCTTCTCTGTCTCTTCTGTTGTCGTGGCAGGTGTGGCGACAGTAGGCTGTTTATCGTCTGCCGGGGCAGCGTTCGCGGCAGTCGATTCTAGGGCTGGTTCCTTCACTGGTTCAGCTTTCTTTTCCGGCCCTGGTAATTTCTTCCCACTCCTAGTTGTGATAGCTTTGCACTGCTCATGTGTGGGTTGTCTAGCGACCTAAGTATCGTTGGGGAATCCTCCATTCTGTCTTGGCTTAATATGCTGTGAAACCTGATCCATCTGTGTCTCCAATGATATTAGAGTAGCTTCATGGTTAGTCATCCGCATCTCTGTTTTATCCATGAATGACTCGGTCTTCTTGATGAAGTGGTTCATGTTTTCAATGTAAGTTCCTGTCTGAGACATAAACGTGGCCAAGGTCTACTCCAATATACTAGGTGTGGCTACTGGTGGCTGTTGCGGCTGCTGTTGCGGTTGCTGCCGTGTCAGAATTCTAGGTGCCCCATGATTTTGAGTGTTATGTGCTTGAGGGTTCGGGGCATTGTTTTGGTTGCTCCAAGAGAATTTGGGATCTTTTCTCCATTTGGGATTGTAATTGTTGGAATTGTAATTTTTCTTGTTATAGTTCCCAACATACATCCATTCCTCTAGCTGTAACGGGCAGTCTTCCGAACTATGATTCCCACTGCAAGTTCCACATGCCTCTTCTACAGCGTAGACTAGTTGATAATCTTTCTTCAACAAGTTTTCTACCGCCTTTTTGAGATAAGCAACTTGTGTCTTAAAGGAATTATCGGCTTCGTAATCCTTCACAGCTAGTACTCGTTTACCTATCCTCGATGTGTGGAATTGCTCTTCATTCTTCGCCAAATTCTTTAACACTAGCATGGCTTCATCCAGATCTTTATCCAACAACAACCTATTGGCTGCTGAATCGATTCTCATGTGAGTTTGTTGGTTGGCATCATTGTAGAATTTGATTACTTGATTCCAAAAAGGGAATCCGTGCATCAGGAAATTCCTCAGGAGCATAGTAAACATGTCCCATGCCTCGTGCATTGGCTTTTCATCTTCCTGTTGAAAAGTAGCAATTTCGTTACGTAATCGCTCTGATAAATGGGAAGGGTTAAAATGAGATAAAAATTCACGAGTTAAATCTGCCCAAGTTCGTATTGAACCTGGTGTTAGTTTATTCCACCAAGTTTTAGCTCTGTCCCTCAATGAATGAGGAAATAACTGAAGCCTCAGTATCTCCGGGTTTACTCCTGGTAGTCTAAATGAACCATAGATTTCTTGGAACGTTTTAAGGTGTTCCCTAGCATCCTCTGTAGCAGAACCACTAAATTGTCCAGCAGAATTAATCATGCTGAACATGACAGGTTTCAGCTCGAAATTTTCAGCTTCCACGTCTGGCAGGGTGGTCTCTAGTTCCATATGATCATTGATCATATAATCTCGGCATGACCGGTGTGCGGCCTCAGCAGCAGGAGGAGCGACAGGCCGTCCGTTTCCTCCATCTCCGATAGGATCTTCATGACCTTGGGGATTCCCTTGGTTGTTCATGGCCTCTAACTGTTCTTCAAGGTACTCGTTTATGGCTAACACGAGACGAAGTCGGTTCCAAAGATTGTAGGAGAGTTCGATTTCAGGATCTATCTGATACTCAGGTTCCTTTCCCCGTCTCGATCTGCGTATAAGCAAATGGAAAACCTTGTGAAAAGCATAGGGTGAACAATCCAAGTACAAATAGAAAAATTAAAAAAAATGTGCAGTAAAAGTAGGGTAAAGATATGTTGCCAGTCCCCGGCAACGGCGCCAAAAACTTGTTGCGTGTAAAATAGTCTATCGCAATAGAGTGCAAGTGTACACGTCGCAAGTAGTAAAGTGATACACGAAGTATCGAATGTCGAATCCACAAGGACTGGAAATAGCCTTAACCATGAATTGCTACACAAGAAAGAAAATAATTTTAATTGTTTGTAAGGGAATAGTGAAAAGTACTAAAGATAAAAGATTAAAGAAATCAGGATAGAGAGAATGGGCCGGTATTGATTTGCTTAGTAGTGTAGGTGTTGCAATGTCAAGGACTGTCTGTTCTGTCGTTGCGCCTGTCGCGGCAGCACCTGCAGCGGCAGCGATCACACAGCTCTGTACTTCAAGCTTGGCAAGAATCCATGTTGTGCCTTGGCTTATCCCTAGGTCCAAGTTTGTCGATGAACACGTCTTTGATGATACCTCCCGGCGTGAATCGAAGGATGAACATCGATGTTGTTGAATTCTTTCTTAGCCACTTAACCTCGTCCTATCTCTAGGTCTGAGATAGTTCAACCATAAATTGGAGAACCCGTACTTATTCCTTTCGTATACTTAACTCTCCCGATATTAAGTAAATGTATAATCTCACAATGCTCTCCCGATACTCTTGCAAGATGTTGAAAACCAGAATAAGCAAACTTGAAGTCTATTTTATTGAACAGAAAAATTCCTAAAACAAATGCAATCCTTGCAACTACTTTACAGAATCAACCCTTAGCCCTAGGGGAAGTTTAGAACATGATGAGAAGGGGGAAACGACTAGGGTTTAGGGGAAGACGGCTAGAGAATAAGATGTCCTTCCTTAGGTCGAATTACATGCCTTTATATAGGACTTGGGTTCAAGTTTTCTAATATGGCAAGAGTACAAGTTTAAATTAAAGTGCAACTCTATTAAAGACTAAATCTTCAAAGTAGATATCTTTAATTCGTCCTCTCTTCTTGTTGGAGTTTCTTCCTTGAACTTTGTGCTTGGCATTCATTCTGATCTAGGGCTCGAAAAAATGTATGAGTGCTCCACGACAGACCGGCTTAATTTCCTCTTTCTGTCGAGCTCCATTTTACTTTTTGTCTTCACCATTGCTGTCGTCCTTGGCTGCCATGTGTTCCAACTCTGCTTCTCCACTGCCCTGAGTCTGCTATAGCAGCTACCAGCAAAAGTAACAAAAATCAGCAGCAACTGTGCCTTTTTGTATAATTGTGATGTATAATTAAAATCTATCCTAAATGCAATGAAATATGTTTGAATGCAGCAGAAATATGGGTTAAATAGGGGTAAAATATTGAAGTTTTACACACTCAACAACAATCTCATTGTTGTTGTTGAGGGTTAGCAACAGTCTTATGATTGCTCTGGGGAAAGTTTGGGTGATTTCTCCATCTGAGGGTGTATGTGTTCGTGGCTGGCTTGCTATTTCTCTCGTATCCTCCCATGAAATTAGCAGATGCAGTACATTCGAAGGAATCGTAGTTCCCCAACACTCATTATAGAATGGCTCCACAGCCTTGGCCTCATAGACTTTTCCAATGGGCTTTACCATGTTCATAACCTACTCTGTTAGTTTGTCGAGGTAGGCATTGACAGATTCTGAGGCTTCCACTTCGTTCACATCTGTTGGCCGCCTAATGCCACCTCGGCGGGCTGTTGGGTACTTATAGTCATTCTTGGTTACTTCACCCCATTGTAAAGCATTGACACCTACGTCCAAGCCGGAAAACCATGAAGCGGGCAGTTATTAAGCATCTGTTGGTACCGTTCCCATGCTTCATACATTGGATCATCATCCCTCAGTGAATAGGGGAATAACCTAAGCCATAGCACATCTTGGTGGACTCAGTGTATTTTGAATGCTCTGCATATGTCCAGGAATCCTCTTAAGTGTTGTCAAGCATCTTCTGTGGCAGTCCCTCTGAATTGCTCCAAAGTGTTGATCATGTTGAACATCACATGTTTTAATTCAAAGTGATCCGCCTCAATCTCAGGCTCTGTCACAGTAGGATCAAACCCTCTGAAATCATGCTCCAAGTAGTCTCTGGTGGTTCAAACATATTGTGGATGCCTGGGCGAAATAGGGGTTGCTACCTTGGTGGAACTTGTTGTTGTTCTATGGGCGGTGGGTCTTGTTGCCCATCCCTGTCGTTCCGAGCATCATTGGCAGGGTTTTTGTCTATTTCGTCCATGTTTGCCTCTGTTTTCCCTTTTCTTTAGCTTTCCCGAGGGTTGTTCTAATTTCCTTTTTGAGTTCTCTTGCTCTTTGTTCGATATCGTCAAAGTAAACGATTTCGCCCTTTGGATTTGCTCTGCTCATGCACTAGCAAAGAATACTGTAAAACTCTTTTTTTGAATAATAATAATAATAATAATAATAATAATAATAATAACTGCAAATAAAAATAAAAATAGAAGTACAGAAATATAAATACCAATTTCGTTGTTACCAATCCTCGGCAACGACGCCAAAAACTTGTAGAGTGGTTGGGTGTTCTCTATTTATGAGCGCAAGTACACACTCATGTCATGTTATAGTATATAAGATATCATCTATCACAAGGATTGGGCAGCTTAACTCGAATTGTGATTCCTGCACAAAGAAAATTAAATGCACAAATAAGTTTTAGTTTATAAAAGAATTGAAAGTAAATAAAACAAAAGTAATTGATAGAAAGGATTAGGGTGATAGAGTGGGTCAGATTATGCTGCTCCCTAGTGTGAAACTGCGTTGAATAGGATAAGTTGTTTTGCACTGCCAGACTTTGATGCCTCGACGAGAGATCACATATTGGCTGATGTGATGCTTTCAATGCCTCGGCAGTGGAACTAACGATTGTCTCGGCGACAAACTTGGCAGTTCTTAGAGGCTCAACATAATGCTTCGAAAGTGATCCCGCTTATGTCTAAGTCAGAATGTTGTTGATGCCCACTGCAGATAATACCAGTCGCAACGTAAATCATGCAAAGATAGCAATGTTTGGTTCGTTCTCTTTCAGCCGCCTTAAACCCTAACCTATGTCTAGGCTGGATTGATCAACACTTGATTAAGGTGAGGATCGTACTTACTCCTTTCGTGAGTTCGACTCTCTCGATACCAAACAAATGGATAGTAAACAATATATCTTTCGCCTTAATTAAAAACTGTAAAGAACATGGAATAAGCAAACCTTGAAGTTTTATTGCAAAAACAAACTTAATTCCTAAACAACCATTCTCACACTAGTTTACAACATAACCCAAACCCAAAGAAGAATTTAGAACACAATTGATGGCAAGAAAACCTAAACTATTCCTAAGGGAAAACCTAAGTTGTCTTAAAGTAAAAAATATGTTGAATATATATTATCATTAGCTAGGTCAAGTCCTTCATGAAGTAGAAGTCCTCAAAGTAGCTTTTGCATTAAATGCAACCTTTAATTCTGACTTCTTTGAGTTGAATGTTGACTTCTTCATATTGCCTTGCTCCGCAAGTTATCTCGAACTCCTCTTTCGGCAGCTCTGTCCGCTGCTATAGGCATCAGAAAATTGAGTTGATGGCATCGTCAGAATCAGGATTTTCTGCTCTACAGAATGTACTCCAATTCTACAATTCATCAACTTGTTGTCCTGGGTGGTGGGTATGGCAGCGGCAGCTACTCGACATCTTCTGTCTCTGTCTGGAACTGCATCAGTACAACTCTTTAATCTGCTGCCTCAGCATCAGGTCCTCATCTCCTCCCTCCTTCTGCAAGCATCTAGTACCTGAAACTAAAACTAAACTAAAACAATACCTTTTTGTTGGGTTTTTTATGTGCTCGATTCCTTCAACCGTTCTTGCTCGCCAAGTGGTGGAGAAGTGGATTTTTGGGTGTAAAAGGTGTGGAAGCTAAAAAGAATAAAGACAAGATGATTTATAGTGGTTCAGCCTTCTAACTAAGGTCTACATCCACTACCTTAGCTTCCCACTAATGATTTCCAATCAATCCACTATTGATTCGTCCTCTTTTCTAGACTTAGGAGGAAACCCTTACAAACCGATCAAGCTTTCTACCCAAAGCCTTGATCAGACCCTCTTTACAAAGAGATAAAGATAAGCAAACTCAAATCCCTCTAATAGGTATTTGTTTACACAATTAAGCTCTCACCCAATCCTAAAACACTTGAGCAAATCTAACAATTTTGGCTCACTAGTGTTTGTCTATACAATAAATTAACAATAAAGGCCTAAGAAAAATTCTTGATCATTGTGTTGTTGACAATTGAAGCATTAACCATTACTAGATGCTTGGAGGTTCCTTTTATACTCATTAATGAGTTTGTAGCCGTTACTAGCCGTTGGGGTTTAATTGGATCCGTTGGAGACTTAATTTCCCACCATAAATGCAGTTTTACAGCTCTCCATTTCGAAACGCTCGACTCCGTTTCGAAACACTCTTCAAATAGAGAGAGTCGTTGCAGTTTGATGCAGCACCCGTATCGAAATGTCCTTGGCCGTATCGAAACGCCCGTATCGAAGCGCTTGTCCCCGTATCGAAACGCTCTGCATTTAAAAGGTAGTTGGGAAATAGGCGTTGGGGGTTTATGACCGTTGAGGACAATGCCACATAGGCATATCGAAGCGGCAGAGGCCGTATCAAAACGCTATGCAAAAATCTCACCCAGATAAAGCCCGTTTCGAAACACTTTGACACTGTAAAGACTCGTATCGAAACACCTGGATGGTTTTGTTGAATTTGGCTTTGAAAACACTTAAAAGCCTTTTAAAATATCCCATAAATATAGTTTCAAGTTGTTTGGACTTTAGAAGAGGTTTTGAATTCTTTTTAACTTTGTCCAAAACAAATTTTCAATTATTATATCAAAACATTAGTTCTACAATCCCCCCTTTTTGATATAATAAAACCAACTTGGAAAATTGTTTGGGATTCTCCCCCTTTAAGTTTAAAAATGTGAATAAGAGATGAAAATTTTAAAATAGAGTAAAGCTCCCCCTTATTCATTTGAAAATGCAATTTTTCAAACCAAACTCTCCCCATTTTTGTTATATCAAAAAGAATTCAAAAGTCATTAAGTTCAAAATAACTTAGAAGGTTTGAAGAGATGACAAAAATTTAGAATTTTGGTTTTAAAATGGCTCCCCCTTACTCAAAGCGTCATCAAGGAATGTTAGTTTAACATATATGATCATCTAGTTTAAATAAACAAAAATAAATCAAATAAAAGCAAGAACAACTAGATTTTACCACACTTGAACCCAAGGGAGGATGTGAAGCCTTCCTTCTTCAAGTGTTCTTCCTTGTGTGCATGAAGCTCCCCCTCAAAGTTTGACTTGTTGATCACTCTCCATCACACCTATCATAAGACAATCAAGTAATTTTTGGTATCCAAATTGCTTTGGATCCATAGACGTTAGTAGCACAAAATTTAGTCCCCTTAGGAATCCATTTTTCAATTTCATCCTTTTTAGTTGAAGTACTTAGTCCTTTTGGGACCCAAATACTTCTAAAACATTTACCATTTACAAATCTAGGGGCACTAGATTATCTTGCATAAAATTTTGATTTTCCAAAATTATTTTTCTTTTCATGGTCTTTGGAAATCAAATCTTTTTCTTCTTGAACTTTGTGAAGAAAATTTTGTAAATCAAAACATTTTTGTTCAAACTCTTCAAGCTTTGCTTCAAGTTCAAGTTCAAGTTTGGTTTTAGAAATCAAATCATTTTGAATTTTCAACTTTGAAATCACTTTCTTGTTTTACAAAATGTGATTTTTAAACTCTAAAACCAAATCGTCATAGGCATCTTGTAATTCATCAAAAGAATATGAACATGAAGTAGATGAATTAGAAGTTACCATTGAATCTTCTTCAATGGCCATAAGGCAAAGGTTGGCTTGTTCATCTTCGGTGGAGTCTTCATCACTCCAAGTAGCCACATATGCATTCTTCTTATGGCTTGAAGTGCTTGCCCTCTTCTTTTTTATGGATTCTCGTTCAAGCACTTTCAAGGCTTTCTTCACGTAAGGGGCACGCTTCTTGAAGAGATGAACTATCTCTTGTTCCTCATCCTCCTCTTTACTTGAATCTACATGATGGCATGTGGAGAATTTGAGAGTAATGTCATTTGTGTCGATGCCAAGCCCTTTGAGCTTCTTCCCCCCCATAGCTTTAATATCTTCCTTCTTCTTCTCATCTTCTTTGTTTTTCTTCATTATTTGGTGAGTGAGAAGTGACCCCATGAGTTCATCAAGCTTCAATGTCTTGAGATTCTTAACTTCGATGATGGCGATCCTTTTTGAGTCCTATGACTCGGGAAGGGAGTAGATGAGCTTTTGGAAAAGTTTCTCTTTCGGGATGGCTTCTCCATAACCTTTAAGTCAATTGGTGATGGTGGAGAACCTATCGAACATCTTCTTAGTGTCATCTTCCGGATCCATCTTGAAGTTTTCATATGCTAGGTTGAGGAGCCCGATCTTGGTCTCCTTTACTTCGCTTGTCCCCTTGTATCTCAAACATCCTTGGCACTCTCACAAGAAGACATCTTCTTATAGATGTTTGGGCCAAAAACACAAAATAGGATGTGTAAGGCTTTGCAATTAAGCTCCATTTTCTTGCGATCTTCGGCACTCCAATCTGCCTTACTTTGTTGAGGCAGGAACGAACCCATCTTATACTATATCCCAAAGTTTGTAGTCCTTTGACCTTATGAAAAACTTCATCCTTGTCTTCCAATGGGCATAATGTGTTCCGTCGAAGAAGGGCGGTTTGTCGATGGATTGCGCCATTGAGCTGGTTGAGTGAAATGATGATCGAGCATTCTGGATCTTCTCAATAACATGTTAATCCTCTTCAATTGAGCCAAGCTTTGATACCAATTGTTGGGTTTTTAGGTGCTCGATTTCTTCAACCGTTCTTGCTCGCCAAGTGGTGGAGAAGTGGAATTTTGGGTGTAAGAGGTGTGGAAGCTAAAAAGAATTAATACAAGATGATTTATAGTGGTTCCACCTTCTAACCAAGGTCTACATCCACTACCTTAGCTTCCCACTAAGGATTTCCAATCAATCAACTATTGATTCGTCCTCTTTTCTAGGCTTAGGAGGAAACCCTTACAAACTGATCAAGCTTTCTACCCAAAGTCTTGATCAGACCCTCTTTACAAACAGATAAAGATAAGCAAACTAAAATCCCTCTAATAGGTATTTGTTTGCAACATTAAGCTCTCACACAATCCTAAAACACTTTAGCAAATCTAACAATTTTGGCTCACTAGTATTTGTCTATACAATAAAATGACATTAAAGGCTTAAGACAAATTCTTGATCATTGTGTTGTTGACAATTGAAGCATTAACCATTACTAGATGCTTGGAGGCCCCTTTTATACTCCTTAATGAGTTTGTAGTTGTTACTAGCCATTGGGGTTTAATTGGAGCCGTTGGAGTCTCCATTTCGAAACGCTCGACTCCGTTTTGAAACACTCTTCAAATAGAAAGAGTCGTTGCAGTCTGATGCAGCACCCGTATCAAAACGTCCTCGGTCGTATCGAAACTCTTGTCCTCATATCGAAACGCTCTGCATTTAAAAGGTAGTTGGGAAATAGTCGTTGGGGGTTTATGACCGTTGAGGTCAATGCCACATAGGTGTATCGAAACGGCAGTGTCCATATCGAAACGCTATGCAAAAATCTCACCCAGATAAAGCCCGTTTGAAACCCGTTTCGAAACACTTTGACACTGTAAAGACCCGTATTGAAACACCTAGGGGTGTTTCGAAACACCTGCATGGTTTTGTTGAATTTAGCTTTGAAAACACTTAAAACCCTTTTGAAATATCTCATAAATATAGTTTCAAGTTGTTTGGACTTTAGAAGAGGTTTTGAATTCTTTTTAACTTTTTCCAAAACAATTTTTCAATTATTATATCAAAACATTAGTTCTACACTTTTCCTTAGCAAATAAGAGATAATTAATAAAAAGCATGATAAAGTAAAGAATACTGTAAAATGCAATGCATGAACCTAATTATGCCTAAAATGTACTTAAAAACAACAATAATATGAGATGAAATGTGCACAAAATATAGAACTTATAGACACTTTACAAGCGTTATAGAACATGGTTACATGCGTCCACAATGGGAATCCGTGCAAGGGGCATTTGTGTAACAGCTCTCTGTATCGCTCCCAAGCCTCGTGCATAGATTCATCGTCAGCTTGTCGAAAAGAAGTGATTTCATTACGCAATTTATCAGTTAAATTTGTAGGATTAAAACATGCTAAGAAATCACGACACAAATCACTCTTGGATCCTATTGATCCTGCTAGAATACTGTTTAGCCAGGTGTTTTCCCTATTGCTCGGTGAATATGGGAACAATTTTAATCTCGGAATATCCCCATGTACTCCCTGTATTTTAAACAAATTACAAATATGCATAAAGGATTTGAGGTGTTGTCTGGCATCTTCAGTCGATGAGCCGCCAAATTTCCCCATAATATTGATCATGTTGAACATCACGGGCTTCAGTTAAAAGCTGGCGGCCTCTATTTCTGGGGTAACAACTCCAGGATTTAGTCTGTAACCCCCTTAGCCCGGCCTGGACGCTTGACCCGAACTACAAAGATTACACGGGGAAAACCAAAGTCAACCCAAAAGTCAACCTTGATTAACGACCATTTTTTATTTTAATATGGTCTAGATGCTCATCAAGCCTATGTGAAAACCCACGATTCATGGAAGAGAAAGGCACAACGATCGGAAAACATTTAGGGACTCAATTGCACAAATTATGCATTTAGGGAACAGGTATCGAAACAAGCTTCACCAGTAGCCAAACTGTTTCGAAACAGCTTCATCCGTTCCGAGCCACTATGGCCATTACAGGCCCCGGTTTCGGAACAGGTGAGGGTGTTTCGATACACTTGACCCTAGTGACAGCAGAAACTGCTGGTTTTTCACCATTTAAACCAATTAAACATGTCCCAAAGAGCATTAAATCATACTAGCATCTCATTTTGATACTAAGGAACATATTTAAGACCCCTAAGCTAGAGCATGGCATCAAACACCAAAAACACACAATCTAAAGGCATGCTTCCTAGTCTCAAAACCAATATAAGCAACCAAACCTCAAACCAAACATTTAGGACCATTTACAAACCATAAACTACATTACAAACATGCCACAAACTTAGGGAGTTCAAAACACATCTCCCAAATACAACCTTGAAGTCTCATTGCCAAATATCAAAACTAAAGGGTATAAAAACATCATCATACATGAGCTTTACACTTCCTTGGATGTTCTTAACGTTTTCGCTGCCCAAAAACGCTTCAATTATCTGTGTTATTGGTAAAAGAGAGCGTAAGCATAATTGCTTAGTGAGGCATGCTCTAAAGAAAACCAACACAATAATGCATTCCTTAAAACACTTTCTCAAAAGGCTTTTTCTACAACATGCTCATTCTATCTCATGCTTGAAAACCATTTCAAAGCAACTTCTTATTGAAAACACATGTACCTCAATTCTATCTCATGCATTTAAACCAATTCAAATCTCATGGCAAGGCTATACACATGCTTGTAAAACCAAAGCATTTCATATACAAATCTCATATGCATTTCTCATAGCATAAATCATCTCATCACTAGGTACATGTGATTCAAAAGCATTTTCATATATTATATTGGAATTTCACATCTCATTATTACTTGGATATGCGAACAACATTCTCTAACTACTAGACGCTTCTGGTGGAATCTCACATCACCGTACTCACTTGTCTAGTAACATAATTTCCGGTGGAATCTCACATCACCGTACTCACATGGCGGAATCTCTCATCGCCACAAAGCTTGGGTATTTCACCGAGTCCTACCCGATGGAATGCCCATCATCGGTTCTCTCCCTTTGGATTAAACCAAAGAGAACGTACGAATTATTAGTTTATAGTGCACTCTCATCCTATTGATCGATCAATTATAACCGGTAAGTTTCTCAACATCTATGCCAATATATTGTGTCAAAACATCATCTCACCTACTGTTTTTCATGCAACATTTCTCAAATCATTCTCACCTCATTTCAAAACCATAACATTTGCCATGCTTAAAAACAAGAGCTCAAAACTCATCTATGCAACATGTTATTTAATGAAATCATCTCAAGCATCATCTCATGCTATAAATCATGCAGAAAAACAGTAGGAATTTATCTATCTCAAACCATGAGCAAGTAAAAGCATTTTAGGGGCAACCACCACATATAAGAGAGCAATCTAGCCAATACTTACTTCCGGACTTAGGAAGGTGTTTCAAACCTTTTCTAAATCCCCAAACCTTGTTTCTTGTCCCTCAAGGACTTCTAAACCATTCGCACTCACCGATTACGTTTAGCTTGCTCGCCGAAACGCTATCTAGGCTCCAGAATCAACACCAAAGGTGTCCGAAGATGTCTCCCTTGTTTATAACACATAAGAGCAGATGATTAATGCATCATCATGCATTGAAATCATCAGCCACACACCTAGACTCGATGCTCTACCCAAGCACCTCATTTCGGCTACCAAACACAACTGAAATCATCTCCAAACTCTTCCAAAACAAAGCCCAACCAAGATCTACCACTTCTAATCATTTCTAAACAACAATCAACTTCAAAAACCACCACAAACTCGTCCTTATACCTCCAGCTATGATAGAACACCAAAACCACCCCAAAAACCATTCCAGCATACAAAACTTAGGAATCCAAGCCTATTCGAGATTTATTTGATAAAACCTCATTTATAACATCAATTAACTTCCAAAATACATTAGAAAACAACCTCACAATAGAGCGTAACCATCAACCATGAAAATCACCAAGATCTCTTCAAAAACCTTGAGTTTTAATACAATTTCTTGTTTCTAACATTAAAGCAACCCAAAAATCATTAACAAATGATTGATAACTTGGGAATTTTAGTAAAGAACTTATCATTATATGAGAAGGACAAAGCTTACCTCTAATGGCTGATTTCTCCTTGAATTGGGCAAGTTTTCTTGAAAATCCAATGTAAAAACAAGAGGATTTGATGAGGAAAAGATTAGGAATCAAAAGGAGATTGAAATATCATTAAAAGGAGTGAAAATCAAAGGATAATTTCTGGAGGAAATGTGTTTGGCTGAAAAGAAATTGAGAGAAAATGAAATGAGAGAAAATTGATGAAAGGTAATTATGAAAAGTCAAAGGTAGTTTCCTTTTAATTAATCTTTATTTCCTTTAATTAAAACACTATTAAAATCACCCAAAATAAGGAGAAATATGATTAAAAACATTTTGGTAAAATTAGCTCCTTAAAGATTCAAAGTTTCAATCCTTTACAAAATAGTCACTATTCAACTTTTGCAAAAACTACGTTTTGGTCACTACACTGAAATGTAGTATTTCCAAACCTTATTTTGTAAAATTGATTTCACAATAATCATTCATATAATAAATGAGGATTTTAGATATTTTTCCATATTTTTAAAGCATCCCGAACTAGGTGTTCCCTAAAGCTCCCTTTAGGATTCGAACCGTTCCAGACCGGTCCGATTCGGACTCTAAAACATCTAGGCCCAAATTTGGAGTGTTACATAGTCTGTTGATATCCTCTTCAAGGATGTCCCAGACTATTGGGTTTCGTGTTGGCGTGAATTTAATTCGCGGATTTTCTCCATCTCCTATAGGGATATTCTACTGCCCATCAGCAACTGGCTGTCCGTCGGTAGGTCGCTGCCCATTGGAATTCCGGTTGTTGTTGGCATCGTTTCCGCCAACTACGTGTACCATCTTTGGTTTTAATTCTTTCCTCATTTGTTGCTTGAGTCTTTGACAGCTTCGATCGATTGGTTGATCAAGGTCATGGGGTGGATACTTTGGGTTCGCCATGGTCATACACCAATGCAAAACCAAATTTTATTAGTGCTCGAAAAACAGATGAATAAAAGTTCAAGAAAAAAATTGAAAGTCTATATTGCCATTCCTTAGTAACGACGCCAAAAACTTGTTACGTGTAAAAGGTGCTCCGCAATTAGTGCAAGTGTACACGTCTCAAGTAATAAAGTGATAAGTATTAGAATATCGTCTCCACAGGGATTATGATGCTCTCTTTCAACTACCTTCTTGCACTGAAAAGAAAAAGTAAAAGTAAAAACACAAGTAAAAGGGGTTTTCGAATTTAATTAAACTAAAGAACATAAACTAAAGCAAATAAGTAAAGATTGAGAGATCAAGATGATAAAATGGGCCGGATAATATTGCGTCGTAGTGTGGAATCCAATTGACTTGTCTCGGTTTTTAATTGCAATGATCACAAAATTGCATCGATAGTGTCCTTCTGTAACGCCCCGGTTTTGGGCTTGGAAGTTTTGGGTTTGGACTGGTTCGGTCAAAGTGCGGTTCGAATATATAAAGGTGAAATTAGGAAAGCCTAGTTCGGGTTGCATTAAAAATATGGGAAAATGTCCTAAAATCCTCTTTTAATATATATAAGTGGACTGTGAAATCAATTTTACAAAATGAGGTTTGGAAGAGTGACATTTTGGCTAGTGACCAAAATGTAATTTTTGAAAACTGCGTGACTGTTTTAAAAAGGATTGAAACTTTGAATCTTTAAGGAGCTATTTACCCAAAGGGAGTTTCTCCAGATTTTTCTAAGATGTTAAATGATTTATTATAGGGTTTTAAATAAAATAAAAGTGGAGGGAAGATATTTTTGGTCATAACTAACTTTTCTCTCAAATCTTCAATTTTCATTTTCTCTCATTTTCTCTCAAACCAAACATCTTTCTCCAGAGCTTTTCTCTCTGATTTTGTCACCTAAATACCTCTTTTCAATTCTCTTTTGATTGCTAATCATCTCATCAACAAAACCTCACCATTTGCTAATTGGATTTTCAAGATTTTGGTTCCAAAAAGGGAGAAAACTCAAGTTTGGAGGTAAGAACGTCCTTCTCCTCTAAACTCTCAGTTCTTTACTGAAATTCCCAAGTTCTCAATCCTTAATTGATGATTTATAAAAGGTTTTAGGTTTGAATCCTTGATCTTGGATTAAAATGCAAGATTTGCTTATTTTTGATGAAAATTCGTATGATCTGTTTAAGTAGGGTTTTGAGGTGTGTTTTTGATGTTAAATGAATGCTAAATTGATTAGAAGTTGAGGTTTAATTAATGCAAACCCGGATAGGTTGAATTTCCTAAGTTTAGCTTGTGTTTTTGATGGTTTTTGGGTGATCTTGTTGATACGTTGTGGCTGGAGGTATAAGGATGTGTTGAGATCCATTTTGGATGTTTATTGATGTTTAAGAATGTTTAGATTTGTTGGATTATGGCTGGGTAATGTTGTGGAGTTATTTGGATGCATTTTCGGTTGTGTTTGGTGGCCGAAAATGGAGTGTGGATGAGAGCAGCGGGTTTAGGTGCTTTCATTGAAGATATTAATGCATGATGATGCATTAATCCTCTGCTTTGATGTGTTTAAAATAGGGGAGTCATCTTTGGATCCAAGTGGTGGTGATCCGCAAGCTTGATTGGTGTTTCGGCAAGAGGCGAAACGGAATCGGTGAGTGGATTTTGGATTCCAGCTTTGAAACCATTGTTTTGAAGGTTTGGGAGCTTAGTTTAAGTCTAAGCAACTTAACTAAGCTCAAGAGTAAGTTTTCGGAAAAACTCTCTTGTTGATGAACCATGGATTGGGTTGTATGCAATGTGGTTGTTTGCATGTTTTAAATTCTGTTTTGAAAGCATGACTAAGCATGTTAGTTGCTGAGATTATAAGCCATGTGTTGAAGGATGCTCAAGGTAAGAGATCCTTGTTTTTGAACATTGTTATAATGTGGTTTAATGCTTAAAGATGCATGATGTTTTTGGCTTGAATAAATGCTTTAAAACAGTGGATTATTGTTGATTAATGATGCATATTGGCAAGTGATGTTGAGGTCACAAAGGTGGTTAAAAGTCCTTGTGTGAGCCTTGTTTATTTAAGAACAACATGGTGGTTAAAAGTCCATGGTTGGTTCTTGGTTAAGATCATCAAGGTGGTTAAAATTCCTTGGATGAGTCTTGGATATTTTAAGAGCAACATGGTGTTTAAAAGTCCATGGTTGGCTCTTGGTTAAGGTTACAAAGGTGGTTAAAATTCCTTGTGTAAGCCTTGTAATTTAAGAACATCAAGGTGTTTAAAAGTCCTTGGATGATTCTTGTAAGGACACAAAGGTGTTTAAAAGTCCTTGTGTGATCCTTTCCATGGTGTTTAAAAGTCCATGGGGCCATGGTGTTTAAAAGTCCATGGGGTTAAGGACACAATGGTGTTTAAAAGTCCATGTGTGGTCCTTGGTTATTGTAAGATCACAATGGTGTTTAAAAGTCCATGTGTGAATCTTATGTGAAATGTATCACTTGTTGCCAATATGACATGTTATGAACTTGATGCATGAGATGCATGTTTTAAATGCTTATGAGCATGTTTAAATGATGTTTGGATTAAGGTTTATAAATGTGTTTTGAAAATGCATTATTGTGTGGTTTTAATGAGCATTCCTCACTAAGCTTTTGCTTACGCTCTCTCTTTCCTTAAACCAATAATGCAGAGCATTAGAGTGCATTGAGGGCAGCAAGGTGGTGAAGAATCCAAGTGGTGTACTAAGCTCAAGTATGGTGATGGTTTCTTAAACACTATTAGCTTTTGGCATTTGGCAATGGGAAACCTATGTTGTTGTTTTGGGAGATGTTTTGGACTCCCTAAGTTGGATTTATGTTGTTGATAATGTTGGTATTTGTAATTGGCCTTTATGAGATTGCTTTTGGAATATGATGCTTGAATGGTTTGCTAATTAGGAAGCATGCCTATAGATTTGGGGCTTTTCTTAATTGATGCCATGTTGATGATTGGTTGATGCAATTATGTTCATTGTACGTTGAATGACTTGCTGGTAGAGTTTGGTGGCTTTTGGAGCATGTTTGATAGGTCAATTGCATGATAAACCAGCAAATTTGCTGAAATCTGGGAAACCTGTTTCGGAACAGGTGCTACCGTATCGGAACAGGGGCCTGAAATGGCCTGGGCGTTCCGAAACGGGAGGCACTGTTTCGGAACGGTTTGGCCACTGCCAGGCCACGTTTCGGTGCTAGTTTCGGAACGGTCCCGCATTTCGGAACGGGTCTTCCCTGTTCCGAAACACTCGACCGTTGGGCATTGAAATTGATGGTTAAATGTTTTGCAAGGTTTGCATTTTGGTCCTGAAACTTGTTTATGCAATTGTATGAGTTTGGGATGTCCGTTTGAGCTGAAATTTGGCAGAGAGGCATGAAACCTGACTAATTTCTTATTGGTAACTTTAATTTTGGCTAAATCCTTATAATTTCCAGAATTTACAATTTGGTCCCTAAAGTTGTATTTTGTGCAATTGAGTCCCTGAATGTTCTCTGATTGTTATGTTGTTTGAACATGATTATCTTGTTAACATATCTAGGGTTAACGCGCATCTAGACAAGAGTAAAAAGAAAAAAAGGGTCGTTAATCAAGGTTGACTTTCGGGTTGACTTTGGTTTTCCCCGTGTGATCTTCTTAATTCGGGTCAACCGTCTAAGCCGGGTTAAGGGGGTTACATTTGGTGGTATCAGAGCTGAGTTCTCGAGTATTTGGGAATGATTGTGTGGTTGATTAAAGTATGTATGCTTTGTATGCTTGTTGAGTGAAAGCATGTTGTGTGATTTGTATATATATGTGCAATTGTGGTGTATGCTGGGATGAAGCATGTTGTGGGTACCCATTGCCAAATCAAAGCTAATGTAATAATGTTGTTTTTAAGTGAAATGAGCTTGAGTACTTGGATTGTTTACCTTGCTGGGCCTGATTTTGTTTTATTGCATTGCGATTGTATTGTTAGAGTATGGCACCTCGTAGAGAGTTGAGGAGTAATGTGCGAGCTACGGCTCAAAATGAGAATGAGAATGAAGAGAATGTTGGAAGTGCGGTTTTACCTCCTCCACCTGGTGGTGGTGGTGCTGGGGGTGAAGAAACTGGAGCTGCAGCTGATGTTGGGGTCGCTGGACCTGAGGCTGGATTTGGGGCAAGCTATGCCTGATATGACGATGTTAGTGCAAGCTATTGCGGGTGCTTTCCGAGCTGCAGTAGCTGGAGCTCAAGGAGCTGGGCATCTGGGAGATGCTGGTGTTAGACTACCTTTGGAAACGCTTACGCAGTCTAGGCGGGACTGAGTTCAGGGGTTTGTCTGCAGAAGGTTCTGAATCTTGGATGGAGAGTACCAAGAGGATCTTGGGTCAGATGAGTTGCACTGATGTGCAAAAGCTGGGTTGTGTAGTATCCTTGCTACAGGATGATGCTTATACGTGGTGGACAACCACTATCGCTGGGATGGCTGATGCTGATGTAACTTGGACATTCTTTCAGAATGCGTTCAAGAGAAGGTATCTTGGTGTGAGGTACCTAGATGAAAAGAAGCAGGAGTTCATGTCTCTCACCCAGGGGAGCATGACTGTGGCTGAGTATGAAGTGCAGTTTGTTCGACTCAGTCAGTATGCACCTGAGCTGGTCCCTGATGAGCGGGCAAGGTTTGAAAGATTCCGTTATGGTTTAGTGACGGATGTGAAGATGTATGTGCTGGCTACCGAGTATGATGATTTTGATGTGCTGGTGGGCCGAGCAAAGGATATTGAGGTGAATTTGGGTTTATCTGCTAGAGGTGCTGGAGTAATTGCTGGTAAGCGAGCAGCTGAATTTAGTTCCGGTGGTGGACGGAACAAGAGGGGACGTGATCAGAAGTATCAGTCCTCAGTTAAGCGAGGTGGTGGTGCACCTGCTCGGGGAGGCAATGCTAGAGCTGATCCGAGTGCTTGCTGGATATGTGGTTCACGTGGTCATTTGAAACGTGATTGTCCTCGTGCTGTGAGGGAGGTGCAAGCTCCGGTTGCGGCAGCTGGTAATGCGTGCTGGAACTGTGGATCTACGGATCATATGAAGAGGGAGTGTCCGATGTTGGCTGGTGGCCAAGTGCGTGCTCCTGTTGTTGCTGCACCGCAGAGAGGTCGTGGGCGCGGCCGTGGTAATTTCCATCGAAGAGAGGAAGGTGGTCGAGGAGTGGCCCATGTTGTGGCTATTCAGCCTGAGGGTGGTGGTCAAGCTAGGGTGTATGCTCAGCGAGAGGGAAGGAATGACGCGGATGTGATCGCAGGTACTTTTACTTTGCAATCCTTGTCATTACTTTCCTTGATAGATTCTGGATCTACGCACTCGTACATATTGCGTGAGCATGCTGAATTGCTTGGTTTGCCTGTTGAGTCTTTGGATGTTGGTGTGCGTGTCACTAGTTCTTTTGGTGAAACTGTTGTGACTCGAAAGCTGTATAGAAGATGTCCTTTGGTTGTTCAAGATCATGTTTTTCATGTTGACCTTATGGAGTTGCCTTTCTATGGTTTTGATGTAATCCTTGGTATGGATTGGCTTGCTGAGCATCGAGTTGTTGTTGATTGTGAAAATAAGCGAGTTTTGTTGAAGCTTGCGGATGATTATGAGGTGGTTGTGGTTGGTTAGAATGTGAAGTTTCTTGCCAATGTGGTGTCTACATTGGAGGCAAGCCGAATGCTGAGGCAAGGTTGTGAAGCTTATCTAGCTTTTGTGATGAATCCTAGCTCTAAGGAGTTGCGTGTGCAAGATATCAGGGTTGTGCGGGAGTTCCCTGGTGTGTTTCCTGAGGAGTTGCCTGGGTTACCTCCTAATCATGAAGTGGAGTTTGGAATTGAGCTGTATGAGAATACAACTCCTGTGTCCATTACCCCTTATAGAATGGCACCTAAGGAGCTGAAGGAGCTGAAGACGCAATTGCAAGAATTGCTTGATCGTGGTTTCATTCGGCCGAGTGTGTCACCTTGGGGTGCACCGGTCTTGTTTGTGAAGAAGAAGGATGGCACTATTAGAATGTGCATTGATTACCGTCAGCTGAACAAGTTGACTATCAAGAATCGGTATCCTTTGCCGAGAATTGATGATCTCTTTGATCAATTTCGGGGAGCAGTTGTGTTCTCTAAGATTGACTTGAGGTCAGGGTATTACCAGTTGAAGGTGAAGGATGTGGATGTGCCTAAGACAGCTTTCAGGACAAGGTATGGGCATTATGAGTTCCTTGTGATGCCGTTTGGTTTGACAAATGCTCCTGCTGCTTTCATGGACATGATGAATCGTGTGTTTCATGAATACCTGGACAAGTTTGTTGTGGTATTCATTGATGATATCCTCGTGTACTCACGTACTGAGGAGGAGCATGAAGAGCATTTGAGGATTGTGCTGCAAGCTTTGTTGGAGAATCAGCTTTATGCTAAGCTGAGCAAGTGTGAGTTTTGGTTGAGTGAAGTGGTGTTTCTTGGGCATGTGGTTTCTGCTGAGGGGATTCGTGTTGATCCTCAGAAGATTGAGGCGGTGATGAATTGGAAGGTTCCTAAGTCTGTTCATGAGGTTCGTAGTTTCCTTGGATTGGCGGGATACTACCGGAGGTTTGTGGATGGGTTTTCGAATATTGCTGCACCTTTGACGAAGTTGCTGCAGAAGGATGTCAAGTATGAATGGTCGGAAGCGAGACAGCAGGCTTTTGAGAAGCTTAAGGCGGCTTTGACGCAAGCTCCTATCTTGGTTCAACCTGAATCAGGGAAAGAGTTTGTGGTCTACAGTGATGCGTCCTATGTTGGTTTGGGATGTTTGTTGATGCAAGAGGGTAAGGTTGTTGCTTATGCATCGCGGCAGTTGAAGGTGCATGAGCGCAATTATCCTACGCATGATATTGAGTTGGCTGCGGTGGTTTTTGCTTTGAAGATCTGGAGACATTATCTGTATGGTGATAAGTGTACTGTGTACACGGATCACAAGAGTTTGAGGTATATGATGTCTCAGAAGGAGTTGAATCTTAGGCAGCGACGTTGGGTGGAGTTGCTCAAGGATTATGATTTGACGATTGAGTATCACCCTGGAAAGGCTAATGTTGTTGCGGATGCCTTGAGTAGGACGGTAGCTGTTGAGCTGAGGGCTATGTTTGCCAGTTTGAGTATTTCGCATGATGGTGGTCTTGTGGCTGAGTTGCAAGTGAAACCATCTTTGGTTCAGCTGATCAAGGAAAAGCAGTTCCTGGATGATTCCTTGGTACCGCATGTTTAGGAGATCGCGGAGGGTAGACCTTCGGATTTCGGCTTTAATGATGATGGAGTGTTGTGTTTTGGGAGTCGGATAGTAGTGCCCAATGATGCTGAGTTGAGGCTTGCTATTCTGACTGAAGGTCATAGTAGTCATTTTGCTATGCACCCTGGTAGTACTAAGATGTATCGTGATCTTCGTGATGAGTACTATTGGGTGGGTTTAAAGAAGGATGTTGCGGAGTTTGTGAGCAAGTGTATGGTGTGTCAGCGAGTTAAGGCTGAGCATCAGGTTCCTTCAGGGTTGTTGCAACCGTTGAGAATCCCTGAATGGAAGTGGGAAAGGGTTACCATGGATTTCGTATCTGGTTTTACCTTTGTCTCCATCGAAGAAGAATTCGGTGTGGGTGATTGTGGATCGCCTGACGAAGTGTGCGCATTTCTTGCCTGTGCATACTACGTTTTCTTTGTATAAGCTTGCGGAGCTGTACATTGTGGAGATTGTGCGGCTGCATGGTGTGCCTAAGTCGATTGTGTCGGATAGGGATCTGAGGTTTACATCGCGGTTCTGGCAGTGTTTGCATCAAGCTTTGGGTACACGGTTGAATTTCAGTACATCTTATCATCCTCAGTCAGATGGTCAGTCCGAGCGCGTTATCCAGATTTTGGAGGATATGTTGAGGTGTTGCGTGATTGAATTTCAGGGCTCTTCGGAGAAACACTTGCCGTTGGTGGAGTTTGCTTATAACAATAGTTATCAAGCGAGTATTCAAATGGCACCTTATGAGGCTTTGTACGGGAGGAAGTGTAGGACTCCTCTTTGTTGGGCTGAAACAGGTCAGAAGTTGGTTTCGATGCCGGCTTTGTTGAAAGGAACCACCGAGAAGGTGAAGCACATCTGTGAGCGTTTGAAGGCAACTCCTGATCGGCAAAAGTCTTACGCAGATTTGAAGCGTAAGGAGATTGAGTATGCGGTGGGTGACCGTGTGTTTCTGAAGGTTTCGCCTTGGAAGAAGGTGATGAGGTTTGGCCGGAAGGGTAAGTTGAGCCCTAGGTACATTGGACCATACGAGGTGATTGAGCGTGTGGGTCCTGTTGCGTACAAGTTGAGGCTACCTCAAGAGTTGGAGAAGATTCATGATGTGTTTCATGTTTCTATGCTCCGGAAGTATAGATCAGATCCTTCGCATGTGTTTCCTGTGGAAGAAGTGGAATTGAATCCGGATTTGACCTATGATGAGGAACCGGTGAAGATTCTGGATTCGGATAGCAAGGTTCTTCATGGCAAGACCATTGAGTTGGTGAAGGTGTTGTGGAAGCACCGTGGTGTTGAGGAGGCCACGTGGGAACGGAAGGATGACATGCTGAAGCAGTTTCCGTACCTCTTTCCTTCAGGTAAATTTCGAGGACGAAATTTCTTCAGGGGGGAGAGTTGTAACGCCCCGGTTTTGGGCTTGGAAGTTTTGGGTTTGGACCGGTTCGGTCAAAGTGCGGTTCGAATATATAAAGGTGAAATTAGGAAAGCCTAGTTCGGGTTGCATTAAAAATATGGAAAAATGTCCTAAAATCCTCTTTTAATATATATAAGTGGACTGTGAAATCAATTTTACAAAATGAGGTTTGGAAGAGTGACATTTTGGCTAGTGACCAAAATGTAATTTTTGAAAACTGCGTGACTGTTTTAAAAAGGATTGAAACTTTGAATCTTTAAGGAGCTATTTACCCAAAGGGAGTTTCTCCAGATTTTTCTAAGATGTTAAATGATTTATTATAGGTTTTTAAATAAAATAAAAGTGGAGGGAAGATATTTTTGGTCATAACTAACTTTTCTCTCAAATCTTCCATTATCATTTTCTCTCATTTTCTCTCAAACCAAACATCTTTCTCCAGAGCTTTTCTCTCTGATTTTGTCACCTAAATACCTCTTTTCAATTCTCTTTTGATTGCTAATCATCTCATCAACAAAACCTCACCATTTGCTAATTGGATTTTCAAGATTTTGGTTCCAAAAAGGGAGAAAACTCAAGTTTGGAGGTAAGAATGTCCTTCTCCTCTAAACTCTCAGTTCTTTTACTGAAATTCCCAAGTTCTCAATCCTTACTTGATGATTTATAAAAGGTTTTAGGTTTGAATCCTTGATCTTGGCTTAAAATGCAAGATTTGCTTATTTTTGATGAAAATTCGTATGATCTGTTTAAGCAGGGTTTTGAGGTGTGTTTTTGATGTTAAATGAATGCTAAATTGATTAGAAGTTGAGGTTTAATTAATGCAATCCCGGATAGGTTGAATTTCCTAAGTTTAGCTTGTGTTTTTGATGGTTTTTGGGTGATCTTGTTGATATGTTGTGGCTGGAGGTATAAGGATGTGTTGAGATCCATTTTGGATGTTTATTGATGTTTAAGAATGTTTAGATTTGTTGGATTATGGCTGGGTAATGTTGTGGAGTTGTTTGGATGCATTTTCGGTTGTGTTTGGTGGCCGAAAATGGAGTGTGGATGAGAGCAGCGGGTTTAGGTGCTTTCATTGAAGATATTAATGCATGATGATGCATTAATCCTCTGCTTTGATGTGTTTAAAACAGGGGAGTCATCTTTGGATCCAAGTGGTGGTGATCCGGAAGCTTGATTGGTGTTTCGGCAAGAGGCGAAACGGAATCGATGAGTGGATTTTGGTTTCCAGCTTTGAAACCATTGTTTTGAAGGTTTGGGAGCTTAGTTTAAGTCTAAGCAACTTAACTAAGCTCAAGAGTAAGTTTTCGGAAAAACTCTCTTGTTGATGAACCATGGATTGGGTTGTATGCAATGTGGTTGTTTGCATGTTTTAAATTCTGTTTTGAAAGCATGACTAAGCATGTTAGTTGCTGAGATTATAAGCCATGTGTTGAAGGATGCTCAAGGTAAGAGATCCTTGTTTTTGAACATTGTTATAATGTGGTTTAATGCTTAAAGATGCATGATGTTTATGGCTTGAATAAATTCTTTAAAATAGTGGATTATTGTTGATTAATGATGCATGTTGGCAAGTGATGTTGAGGTCACAAAGGTGGTTAAAAGTCCTTGTGTGAGCCTTGTTTATTTAAGAACAACATGGTGGTTAAAAGTCCATGGTTGGTTCTTGGTTAAGATCATCAAGGTGGTTAAAATTCCTTGGATGAGCCTTGGATATTTTAAGAGCAACATGGTGTTTAAAAGTCCATGGTTGGCTCTTGGTTAAGGTTACAAAGGTGGTTAAAATTCCTTGTGTAAGCCTTGTAATTTAAGAACATCAAGGTGTTTAAAAGTCCTTGGATGATTCTTGTAAGGACACAAAGGTGTTTAAAAGTCCTTGTGTGATCCTTTCCATGGTGTTTAAAAGTCCATGGGGCCATGATGTTTAAAAGTCCATGGGGTTAAGGACACAATGGTGTTTAAAAGTCCATGTGTGGTCCTTGGTTATTGTAAGATCACAATGGTGTTTAAAAGTCCATGTGTGAATCTTATGTGAAATGTATCACTTGTTGCCAATATGACATGTTATGAACTTGATGCATGAGATGCATGTTTTAAATGCTTATGAGCATGTTTAAATGATGTTTGGATTAAGGTTTATAAATGTGTTTTGAAAATGCATTATTGTGTGGTTTTAATGAGCATTCCTCACTAAGCTTTTGCTTACGCTCTCTCTTTCCTTAAACCAATAATGCAGAGCATTAGAGTGCATTGAGGGCAGCAAGGTGGTGAAGAATCCAAGTGGTGTACTAAGCTCAAGTATGGTGATGGTTTCTTAAACACTATTAGCTTTTGGCAATGGGAAACCTATGTTGTTGTTTTGGGAGATGTTTTGGACTCCCTAAGTTGGATTTATGTTGTTGATAATGTTGGTATTTGTAATTGGCCTTTATGAGATTGCTTTTGGAATATGATGCTTGAATGGTTTGCTAATTAGGAAGCATGCCTATAGATTTGGAGCTTTTCTTAATTGATGCCATGTTGATGATTGGTTGATGCAATTATGTTCATTGTACGTTGAATGACTTGCTGGTAGAGTTTGGTGGATTTTGGAGCATGTTTGATAGGTCAATTGCATGATAAACCAGCAAATTTGCTGAAATTTGGGCAACCTGTTTCGGAACAGGTGCTACTGTATCGGAACAGGGGCCTGAAATGGCCTGGGCATTCCGAAACGGGAGGCACTGTTTCGGAACGGTTTGGCCACTGCCAGGCCACGTTTCGGTGCTAGTTTCGGAACAGTCCCGCGTTTCGGAACGGGTCTTCCCTATTCCAAAACACTCGACCGTTGGGCACTGAAATTGATGGTTAAATGTTTTGCAAGGTTTGCATTTTGGTCCTGAAACTTGTTTATGCAATTGTATGAGTTTGGGATGTCCGTTTGAGCTGAAATTTGGCAGAGAAGCATGAAACCTGACTAATTTCTTATTGGTAACTTTAATTTGGGCTAAATCCTTATAATTTCCAGAATTTACAATTTGGTCCCTAAAGTTGTATTTTGTGCAATTAAGTCCCTGAATGTTCTCTGATTGTTATGTTGTTTGAACATGATTATCTTGTTAACATATCTAGGGTTAACGTGCATCTAGACAAGAGTAAAAAGAAAAAAAAGGGTCGTTAATCAAGGTTGACTTTCAGGTTGACTTTGGTTTTCCCCGTGTGATCTTCTTAATTCGGGTCAACCGTCTAAGCCGGGTTAAGGGGGTTACACCTTCGTTCCTACCGCGACAATAAGATGTGCCTTGATAATACCTTTCGGCGTAAACAAAAGTTAAACACCAACCAATCTCACGCTTCTTTTAGCCGTAGAAACTCTAACTTATCTCTAAGCCGAGTTAGATTCCACTGTTCGGGATGAAAACCATGCCTATTCTTTTTGTGAGTCTAACTCTCTCGATGCTAGACAAATAGATAACCTCACAAGCTCTCTCTCGATGAGATTGCAAGAATGAATTCAATGCCAAGAATAAGCAAACCTTGAACTAATATTGCATTAAAAACTTAAACAAAGTATAATTGTTTTCTCACAACTACTAAGCAAAATAATCCTAACCCTAAGAAAGTTTAGAACATGATTGACATGGAGAACACACGACTAAACACTAATTTCAAGCTCTTGACTCTTCTCTCGATGATGATCTCTCTCTCCCTTTCTCCTTTGATGTGTGCACCAAGCCTTGCTTATATAGGAAGAGGAGTAGGGTAAATTCTTTCTTGGATAGGAAGTTATGTTGGACTTGGACTTGTCTTTATTAAAGAGGTGAATCTCTTTAACTTTAATGCCTTTATCCACTTTGGCCAAATTCCATCTTTAACGTTTCTTCCATGCTTTCGTTGTCTTTCAATGCTCCGATTGTCATGCAAAGTGTGTAGAAAAATCCATCATTTTATGCTCTTCAAATCGACCTCTATCCACCATGAAGTGACATTTCTCCCAGTTTAATACCAAGTTCGCCTTCTCGCATCTCTCGAGTACTTTCTGCAGGTTGCCTAGGCAGCTTTCGAAATTGTCTCCAAAGACAGAGAAGTCGTCCATGAATATCTCCAGGAAGTCCTCCACCATGTCGGAAAATATTGCCATCATACACCTCTGAAAAGTTGTTGGTGCGTTGCAAAGTCCAAATGGCATCCTCCTAAAAGCGTAAGTACCGTACGGGCAAGTGAAGGTCGTTTTTTCTTGATCCTCCGGTGCGATGGCTATTTGGTTGTAACCAGAGTAACCATCAAGAAAACAATAATAAGGCTTTCCCGCTAATCTATCAAGCATTTGATCAATAAAAGACAGGGGAAAGTGGTCCTTCCGGGTAGCTTTGTTAAGCTTCCAGTAGTCCATACAAACCCTCCAACCGATCACAGTCCTGGTTGGGATTAACTCGTTTTCTTCGTTGGTTACCACAGTTATTCTTCCTTTCTTAGGAACGCACTGCACCGGGCTCACCCACTTGCTATCCGAGATGGCATAAATTATTCCAGCATCTAGCCATTTGATGATCTCCTTACAAACCACCTCTCGCATAGCATCGTTTAGACGTCTTTGGGCATCAATGGTCGGCTTGTGATCATCCTCTAAGAGGATTTTATGCATGCATAGTGCCGGGCTGATGCCTTGGATATCCGCTATCGTCCATCCAATAGAACTTTTGTGCTGCTGCAGCATCCCTATCCGTTGTTGTTCTTGTTCCTACATCAACTTGGAAGAGATGATTACGGGCAACATATCATTTAATACAATGAAAACATATTTAAGTTGCTCTGGCAGGGGCTTAAGATCTAGAACAGGAGGTTCTACAGTTGATGGCTTTTGGACTATATGTTCATTTGAGGTATAGTTTAAGGGCTCGAATAACTTACCTGGATGATTACCTATCCAGTTTACCTTCTCATGGTCTTTAGTATCAAATATATTAGTCTAAGGAGCTGCTGTCGTCGTCGCTGTCGTGACAGTCTTCTAAGTGGCTACTGGGGCAGTGGCCAAATTTGATGTCATGGCAGTCCGACCCGATGCAGGGTTGGTCAAGGATAACTTTAATGATAGTCTTGCATTCTTCTTCTGCATCAGCGTGCTTTATTGCTTGGAGAACGTTCTGCTTGATCTCTTGATCGTTCACTCTCATAGTGAGTTCTCCCTTTTCTACATCAATCAGTGATCTTCTTGTGGCTAAGAAGGGTCGCCCTAGGATGATTGGTGCATTCTCATCTGCTTCGCAATCTAAAACAAGAAATTCAGCATGAAAAATAAATTTATCCACTCTTACCAGAATATCTTCTATCTTCCGTTCTAGATGTACGTAAGAGCGGTCTGCCAGCTGCAGTACGACTGTTGTGGGTTGAGCTTTTCCAATACCTAACTTCTGAAACACAGATTTGGGCATTAAATTTATACTAGCACCAAGATCACAAAGTGCCTTACCCACAAATTTGTCTCTGATTATGCACGGTATTATGAATCTCCCAAGATCTTTCTTTTTCTGGGTGGATGCTTGTGTAGAATAGTCATGCATCCCTCTGTCATTTTAACCGTCTCAAATTCCCCAAGTCTAGATTTCTTCGACATGGCATCTTTTAGAAATTTGGCATAACCAGACATCTCCTTGATAGCATCTAACAGCGGAATATTGATATGAACCTGCTTAAAATATCATAGATCTTCTTATGTTGGGATTCCTGTTTCAATTTCTGTAACCGCTGAGGAAAAGGAGGTGGAGGACGATAATATGCAATGCGTCATTCCCACTGCATTCGGATTTGAGGAGGCTTAGGTTCTTCATCCTTCTTCTCTGTCCCTTCTGCTGTCGTGACAAGTTCATCGGCAGCAGGTTGTTTGTCGTCTACCGGGGCAGCGTTCTCGGCAGTCAATTCTAGGGCTGGTTCCTTAACTGATTCAGCTTCCTTCTCTAGCCCTGGTAATTTCTTCCCACTCCTTGTTGTGATGGCTTTGCACTGCTCATGTGTGGGTTGTCTAGCGTTTTCAGTATTGCTAGGGAATCCTCCATTCTGCCTTGGTTTAATATGCTGGGAAACCTGACCCATTTGTGTCTCCAGTGATTTCAGAGTAGCTTCAAGGTTAGTCATCCGCATCTCTGTTTTATCCATGAATGACTTAGTTTTCTTGACGAAGTGATTCATGTTTTCAATGTAAGTTCCTGTTTGAGACATAAACGTAGCTAAGGTCTGCTCCAGTATACTAGCTGTGGCAGCTGGTGGCTGTTGCGTCTGCTGTTGCGGTTGCTGTCGAGTCAGTAATCTACGTCCCCCTTGGTTGTGAGTATTCTGTGCTTGAGGATTCAGGGCATTGTTAGGGTTGCTCCAAGAGAACTTGGGATCCTTTCTCCATTTGGGATTGTAGTTGTTGGAATTGTAGTTCTGTTTGTTGTAGTTCCCAACGTACATCCCTTCCTCTAACTGTAATGGACAATCTTCCGAACGGTGATTCCCATCGCAAGTTTCACATACCTCTTCAGCGGAGTAGACATGTTGTGAATATTTCTTCAAGAGCTTTTCCACTGCCTTTGTGAGATATGCCACCTGTGTTTTTAGGAAACTGTCGGCCTCATAATCTTTCACAGCTAGTACTCGTTTACCCCTTATTCTTGTTGTAGGAAACTGTTCCTCGTTCTTTGCCAGGTTTTTCAATACTACCATTGCTTCATCTGGATCTTTGTCCAACAGCAATCCATTCGCTGCTGAATCAATTCTCATACGAGTCTGTAAGTTGGCAGCATTATAAAACTTAATTACCTGGTTCCAAACAGGGAATCCATGCATCGAGCAGTTCCTTAGTAGAGTGGTAAATCTGTCCCATGCCTCGTGCATTGGCTCG
The DNA here is from genome assembly GCA_958450335.1 of Hibiscus tridactylites. NCBI lineage: Eukaryota > Viridiplantae > Streptophyta > Magnoliopsida > Malvales > Malvaceae > Hibiscus > Hibiscus tridactylites. The sequence goes on from OY288286.1 coordinate 43,226,142, forward strand.
TCATCTTCCTGTTGAAAAGTAGCAATTTCGTTACGTAATCGCTCAGATAAATGTGAAGGATTAAAACGAGACAAAAATTCACGAGTTAAATCTGCCCAAGTTTGTATTGAACCCGACGTTACTTTATTCCACCAAGTTTTCGCCCTATCCCTCAATGAATGAGGAAGTGATCGAAGCCTCAGTATCTCCGGATTTACTCATGGTAGTCTAAACGAACCACAGATTTCTTGGAAAGTTTTCAAATGCTCCCTAGCATCCTTTGTAGCAGCACCACTAAATTGGTCAGCGTTATTAATCATGCTTAACATGACAGGTTTCAGCTCGAAATGTTCACCTTCCACGTCTGGCAGGGTGGTTTCTAGTTCCACATGATCATTGATCATGTAGTCTCGGCATGACCGGCGTGCGGCAGCAGCAGTAGGATCGGCAGGTTGTCCGTTTCCTCCATCTCCGACAGGATCTTCAGGACCTCGGAGATCCCCTTGGTTGTTCCTTCTTTCTTCGTGCCTTTCGTTCACCATTGCTTCTAATTGTTCCTCCAGGTATTCGTTTCTTTCTACAAGGAGGCGAACTCTTTTCCTAAGATTGCACGTTTGTTCGATTTTAGGATCTAACTGGTGCTAAGGTTCTTTTCCTCGTTGAGATCTGCGCATAAGCAAACAAAAGACCTTGTGAAAGGTACAGGGTGAACAATCCAAGTAAAAATATAAAAATGAAAGAAGTGCAGTAAAAGGTAGGGTAAAGATATGTTGCCAGTCCCCAGCAACGGCGCCAAAAACCTATTGCGTGTAAAAGTGTCTATCGCAATGTAGTGCAAGTGTACACAACGTAAGTAGTAAAATGATACGTAAGTATCAGATATCGTCTCCACAGGGACTGGGCTAATAGCCTTAACCTTAGTTTTCTGCACGAAGGGGAAAATAAAGAGTTTAATAGTTTGTCACGAAATAATAAAGAAGATTGAAGATAAAAGAGGAAAATATTCAGAGTAAAGAATAGGTCGGTTTTGATCTCCTCCGTAGTGCAGGTGTTTGTAATGTCTAAGACTTCTCTGTTCTGTCGTAGCGCCTTTCGCAGCAGCAACTGCTGTGGCAACGGTCTGTTGTTGTCGCGGCAGCGAACACATAACTCAGCACTTCAAGCTTGGCAAGAATCCCTGCTATGCCTTGGCCTATCCCTAGGTCCAAGTCTATCGATGAACACGTCTTTGATGATACCTCCCGGCGTGAATCGAATGATGAAAACCGATGTTGTTGAATTCTTCCTTAGCCACTTAACCTCGTCATATCCCTAGGTCCGAGATAGTTCAACCATAAACTGGAGAACCCGTACTTATTCATTTCGTATACTGAACTCTCCCGATATTAAGTAAACGTGTAATCTCACAATGTTCTCCCGATACTCTTGGAAGATGTTGAAAACCAGAATAAGCAAACTTGAAGTCTATTTTATTGAACAGAAGAAAATCCTAAAACAATGCAATCCTTGCAACTATTTTACAGAATCAACCCTTAGCCTTAGGGGAAGTTTAGAACATGATGAGAAGGGTGAAAACGACTAAGGTTTAGGGGAAGATGGCTAGAGAGGAAGATATCCTTCCCTAGGTCGAATTACATGCCTTTATATAGGCATTGGGTTTAAGTTTTCTAATATGGTAAGAATACAAGTTTAAACTAAAGTACAACTCTATTAAAGATTATATCTTCAGAGCATATGTCTTTAATTCGTCCTTCCTTCTTGCTTGGAGTTTCTTCCTTGAACTTTGGGCTTGGCCTTCATTCTGATCTAGGGCTTGGAAAAATATAAGTGTGCTCCACGACAGAACGGCTTAATTTCCTCTTTCTGTCGAGGCCCACTTCACTTCGTCCCTTCACCATTGATGTCGTCCTTGGCTGCCACGGCCGCGGCCGTGGCAGCATCCTTCTTCTCAGCTGCAGTCCAGTGTTCCAGCTCTACTTCTCCACTACCCTTCATCTGCTACAGCAGCTACCTGCAAAAACAACCAATTTCAGTAGAAACTGTGCCATTTGGTATAATTATGATGTATGAATGAAATCTATCCTAAATGCAATGAATTATGCTTGAATGCAGCAGAAAATATGGGTTAAATAGGGGTAAAATATAGAACTTTTACACACTCCATAGAGGGGTCTGTTCTGGTTCAGCTGGGGTTCTTGGTTGGTGGAACTTGTGTTGAATTCATTTCCCTCAGCTGGTGTGCTTCATACTCTACCGACAGTATGTTTGCCCCGACTCGCCAAAACATCTAAGCACAAAACTAGGGTGTTATAGTTGGAGTCCAAATTTGGCACATGATGGAATGCAGCAGTGCCATCCGTTCCTATGAAATGGTTTCGTTGTGCGTGGTTGGCATCATGTTTGCCTTTAGAAAGTGGTTCCATCCCCTCAGTTGTGGCTTCAGTGCCAGCCTTTTCACGGTCTTGTGGCCCTTGGATGAAACAATCCACTTTGTGCCCAGCTCGCACAAGTCCTTCAAAATCAACTTCCTCTTAGTATCATCCAAAGATTCAACGAATGTCAAGTGTTCTTCTCCTAAACCATCCCACTTAAACAAACCGTTAATGTACCCCTCATCAATACGAATGCACGTACCTCTTATCAGTAGAAAAGGTGAATCCTTTGTAGTGTGATGGGCGTAGAATTCTCGGACGATGGTGGAGTCGACTTCTCGTGACTTTTGGGAAAAAAGGTTTCCCATTTATGCTTCTTGACGATGGCAACCAGTTCAGGTGAGTAAACAAGGTTGGCCTCGTTCTTGATTTCAAATCCCTTCATATAGTAAAAAGTACGAATTGAGAAGTTATCGTCATATATTTTCTTGATTTCTTCATTGAAGAAAATCTTGGAGGGTGTGGATGAGGAAGCCGTGAAATAAAATTGGGAAAAGATGATGGTGATCGGAGAAAAAGAGTTGAAGAGAAAGCTTGTTTCTTGAAATTTATTGCCGTGTGAGAGAGAATGAAAGAGATAATAATGATTTAGCTTTCGGAAAAAAATTGGATTAAACAGTGGGAAGTGGAAACGGTTGAAGTGGTTTAATGGTGAGGTAGTGGAGGTTATGATGAGGGTGACAGTTATGCGTGTTTAGGGAAGTGGGATGATGATGAGTTTGGATTTAATTAGGTTGCAGCGCGTTAATACATATTAATGGGAAAAACTTACCAAAACATATAATTTGTTTATTTACTAGAAAGTTTATATAATAGTAAAATTTCACATATATATATATATATATAATAGGTAACAAAGTATAAAAAATCTTATATATTTCGTAAAACAAATCAATTTACATGTGTCCATATTTAAAATGTAATAAAAATATATATATGCATTAAAGTATAAAAATAAATTATACGTATTAAATGAAACAAAATCAATTTACATGTACATGCTATTTAGGGGTGTGAAAAACTGACCCGACCTGGTAACCTGCCTGAAACCCGATCGAGTCAGAACCTGGTTTAACCCGAGAATTCAAAGACCGAACTCGACCTGCACCCGACCGAAACGAACCCGAACCCGAATTTGACATGTAACTGTAGAAACCGAACCCGAACTGCACCCGACCGAAGTGAACCCGAACCCGAAATTGACCTGTTACTGTAGTAACCGAACCCGACCTGCACCCGACCGAAACGAACCCGAACCCGAGACTAACCTGCCAGATAACCGATTTAACCCGACCTGTTTGGACCCGACCTGAAATGAACCCGACCTGTTTTGAACCCGACCTGTTTTGAACCTGAACTGTTCTTGACCTGAACTGTTCTTGACCTGAACTGTTCTTGACCTGAACTGTTATTGACCTGAACTGATATTGACCTGAACTGATATTAACCTGAACTAATACTATTATTTGATTTGCTAATAATGATAATTATCTGACATTTAAAGAAGTTATATTTAATGAATATAAAATAATGTCAAGTATTGAAATATTATAAAATTAATAATAATTTCAAGTATTAATAAATTAACTAACTTAACTTCAATTAAAAGATAAATTAAATTAATAATAATTCTAAGTATTAATAAATTGTATTTCTAATTAACTTGACTATTATTTTAAAATAACTTCAAAGATAAACTATTATACTTAATTAACTTAAGTGGAATGAATAACTATTATTAAATTAAAATTTTATACTTAATAAAATTAAGTTAAATGAGTAAAAATTATTAAATTAAATCTATATTCTTAATTAAAATAAGATGACTTAAATTTTTTATTATAGGAATAAATTAATGCTAAATAATTAACTTGCATTCATTTTAATTGAAGTTAAGTTAGTTATTAAATTAACTTAACTTAAGATTAAAAATAAATTTAATTAACTTGCATTCATTTTAAGTTAAGTTAGTTATTAAATTAACTTAACTTGCTTTTTGATAAACTACTTAATCTACTTAAGTTGAATGAATAACCATTATGAAATAATTTTTTTATACTTAACTAAAATTAGTTTAAAGTTATTAAACTAAATCTGTATACTAAATTAATATAAGATAACGAAATTTTTTAATTAACATTACATACTTAATTGACTTAGTAAAAAACTGGTCAACAATTCAAATCTGGTCAATGGGTCAAAGAGTCAAAGGTCCGATCAACTATCGGGTCAAACTTAGTCAAAAGTCAACATGATAAATTCGGTCAACTTTCGGGTCGGTCAAACGGGTCAAGGTTCGGTCCAGTTCACACGGTTCAGATCAAGCCGGTCGAGTATGCTGAAGCAAGGGATATCCAGACTAGTTTAAAGTACGATTAGAAAAGACTTGGTTCAGATGGTGCAGAGCTTGACTTTCATTACACAACCTCCTGATGTATATATATATATTTGACTGGTAATATTAAAACAATAACAGTAATTAAGCCTATACACATATAACAAGGATATATATGTATATATGTTGGAACCCATATTTGATAGAAATGTGTAATATAAATAAGATGGGAACATTAATCAATGATGCAACATCGAAAATGGTGAAAAGCTCACCCCCAACCTTGACTTTCACGTGGGCAAAACTGGTCCAATTCAATTCTTTAAGCAATTTGCGTCATTCAGATTGACCTCACAGATCATCTACACACAAGCCCAACTCACATACCACTCACGCACAGTTGCACAAACGGCAGCGGTACAAACTCATCGGAAAAGGCGCGATAACGGCAGCGGCAGAACCAAGTCCGAGGAAGGTTGGCGGCGGAGCACGGCAACGATAAGAGAATATGAAAACCAATGGTTTCCGGTGGCGGTGCTAGGGAGAAGTCGAATGGTTCTCCTTTGTTAGAATGGCCGATGTTGAACAAATAAGGGACGCGTTTCGGTCGGACGGCGAGGGGAAAACGAAAGGTGGCGGTGGCAATCTGAACGAACGGTGTTGCCGACCTCGTCGGAGCTTAAACGGAAAACAAAGGGTGAGAGGTTTATTTTGAGTGATGAAAAACGGGGGAGAGGGGTAAGGGGTAAGTGCGGCTGCTGATAGAAACAATAATGGGAGATGAATGGGATGATTTAGGGTGAAAACAAAAGTCAAATACCCTAAATAAGGGGTAAATCGCAAAAGAAGGGTCTAAAGATTTACCCATGTCACAAAAAGGTTCTCATATCTTCCGATTTTTACAAATAAGTCACAAAAATTCTAATTTATCTCAATATAGCCCTCAATTTACAATTAAGGCTTGATTCCAAAATGCCCAAATATTAGGGTTTCTGATTTAGGGATTTTAAAATTAGGGTTTTTAAATTAGGGTAATTTTTGGGGTGTTACAGGTTTAGAATATTACTTATGCTTTAGGGTTTAATGCTTAGGGTTTAGAATAAGACATTAGGGGTTTAAACCCTAACCAAACCCTAATATTTAATCAATGAACCATAATCCCTAATCCTAAACCCTAAACAATAACCACTACCCTCTAAACCATAAAACCCTAATACTATAGCTAATAACTCATAGTCCGTAATCCTAGATCGAGGGTTTAGTGGTTAGGGTTAATTACTTATCCTTTAGGGTTTACTGTTTATGGTTTAGAATAAGACATTAGGGGTTTAAACCCTAACCAGACCATAATATTTAATCAATAAACTATAGTCCCTAATCCTAAACCCTAAACAATAACCACTACCCTCTAAACCATAAAACCCTTATATTTAATCTATAGCTCATAGTCCGTAATCCTAGATCGAGGGTTTAGTGGTTAGGGTTAATTACTTATGCTTTAGGGTTTAATGCTTAGGGTTTAGAATTAGACATTAGGGGTTTAAACCTTAAACCCTAATATTTAATCAATGAACCATAGTCCCTAACCCTAAACCCTAAACAATAACCACTACCCTCTAAACCATAAAACCCTAATATTTAATCTATAGCTCATAGTTTGTAATCCTAGATCGAGGGTTTAGTGGTTAGGGTTAATTACTTATTCTTTAGGGTTTAATGCTTAGGGTTTAGAATTAGACATTAGGGGTTTAAACCCTAAACCCTAATATTTAATCTATAGCTCATAGTTCGTAATCCTAAACCCTAAACCCTATACATT